>VZRQ01003112.1:135401-204672 GCA_013397975.1 Machaerirhynchus nigripectus | reverse complement strand
GTGTTCTGGAGAGGACCTTGGGGCCTGGGCACACTGGCACCCTAACTACAAAGCCTCTAAAATGTTTAGTCTCTTAGCTTAACAAACAAGTCCAAGAATGTAGGCAAAAAGCACCAAGAATACAGAAGTTGCAAAAAGGTATAACAGGGGTATAAAAGAAAAGACAAAAATCATCATGGCATCAAAATCAGCGTGAAAATTAAAACAGAACGTTAAGGTCCACACAGTTCACAGTATTGAATTTACAGTTTTTTCCTTCCCTTTCTTCTCTACCTCTTTTATTTTTTACTATGATCAAGTGTTAATGCACTTTAGGTTGAAAATAGATTTTTTTTTTCTGAATATTTTTCCTTATCAAGATCTCAGAATTGCTTTAATATTCAATCATCCAAATCTCACCCAAGACAGTGAGAATTGCATGTGTTTTATGAGCACATGATTGGAAATTCTGCCATCACTCATCTTCATGAAAATCAGTAGAGTTAATCCTTGTTTAGCAGACTGCACTGGTTTATTTACTTTTAAAGGCATCCACATTTTTGGTTCAGCAGGAGCTGGTACCATGCAACATCATCTGAAAACCGGTGTACAACTGGGGTCTTCAGACTGCAGACAGTGGGCACCACCCACCCTCACAGTGTGCCTCTGGGGGGAGTGGCCAGCCAGAGAACTTCCCTGCTTTGAAGAGTAGCTCAACAGGCTGTTCAGCATCACTCCAGGACATACCTGGAAAAGTACTGTTACCTAGTTTGATGAGAAACAACCAAAAACAGCGAGGAAATAGACACTGCATATATTTTCCCATCTGTCAAAGTCTGAAGGTGCATTCTGTTTACACTGCCTGTTTTTCCAGATTTTCACTTTATATATTGGCTTGCAAAGCATTTCAAAAGCAAAACAAACACTTCTTTCATTTTGCTTTGGCTGCACTCAAGGTGCTCTCACTTTATGGCCAAGTACCTAATTTGTTTATGTGTGCATGTGGATTATAACTTACTGTAGGATCCTTGCCAGCCATTTTGCACTCTTCAACCTTGTTTGCTGATGCTGGCCAGAAAATCTGTAAGGAAAGAAGTATTGTTCAAGTAGTATATTTATTACGTAATTTTAAAAACGACCAATTTCACTGCCTAACTTACACTTATACATTAATATTAATTTACACTTTGATTATAAAGAAAAAAAGGATTTTTGTCGATAAATAAAACTATCTTTGCCTTAGCATGCACTAAACAATATCAAGGTCCAAGTCTTTGGCTGATATATATTAAGTTTATTACATATTTTTTAGGCAAGTTAATCAATTTATTTAGATTTGTTTCTTCTAAATAAGAGAGATTTTTCACAACTATTGCCTAAATTACTACCCACCTTTACTTTTTTTACTTTTACAGGACTTAGAGAAATTATTCACACTAGAAACCAGAAGACTAAAATATTGAAGTAAAGGTTATTGTAACAAGTCTTCAATTTTATCATCAAAGGTTTGGCTAGATTATGATAAAACCTGCTTGAATTCTCAAGATTTCACCTTGATTTATTTCAGACAGTTTCTCCACAAGTACCTCAATATCTGAATGTTTATCTGTTTATCTCAAACTCTAAATATTTTGAGCTTCTTCCATTATTTATTTTGATTTTGAAACAGAGAAGACATCCATTAGAATTTATCCCTAGAAATCTAGTAAGTGACAGAGCCTGATAACATTTAGCCTCAAGACAACCTAAACAATAGCATTAAAAGATCTCTGTGTATATATGTACACATGTATATATATGTAGCATTGTGGATTTGAATGTCTATGTATATAGGATTTCTACAGATATGTAAGATCAGCAAAGTGAATCTGATGTTAAAATAAATAAACAAATGGAAGACTGCATGGAATTGCAGAGATTCACTCTGAGCCTAATACTGGGTGCACATTCACTGCCAGAAAGCTTTGTGTGTTTTTCCTTTCTGTAGATTTTTTTTTTTAATTCTTGTTTCTCCAGGCCTACATGAGCTGTTGAAATTCCTCACAGCTTTATACTGCAGAAAATATTTCATGTAACAGAGGCCCTCCTATCTAACCAAACTCTGCACAGGATTAAACCTGACCTGCCAAGGACAGGAGGGAGCGTGCCATGCTGGGGCACAGCTCCTGCCAGACCAGGGCGGCTGGATCACTGGGGAGATGGAAATTAGCAAAAAGGTCACAGAAGGTATTTCAGATCTGAGAAGGCAGCCCCATTTCAGAGGGAGATTTGGGTACCATTAGAGGAGGGAAGGAAGCATTCACACCATTGAACGAGAGGCATTTAATTTAAATGTGTAAGTTAGAATGAGCCTCCCCGGCTCCCTGCACAATCAATTCATGTGGACAGGCATGTCCTGAGGGTGATTCAGAGCAAACCCTAATTCAGCTGTGCTCAATCACTCTCTGGCAGGGCCCCTCTCTCTCCCCTGACACATTAAAAGCCTTATCTCTTAAGGAGGGCATTTATCTTCCCTGCTGCAAGCTGGGTATCGATGCCCCTCAGTCCTTCTGAGGCACAGTAATAAAGCCCATAGATTAAAGGATTGGATGGATTTGGTGGAACAAGGCCTTTATGGTGCACTTTCAGGCAGGGTAGCAGCTGTGATAGCCTAAAGATAGGCAAGACAAAGTCTGTAGACAGGTAACAGTTCAACAGTCAAGCTTCTGGGCACACAAGTACTTCTGCAGGTCACCTATTTCAAAAGCAGACAGGCTGAATTTCAACTGGCTTTGGAGGGAAGAGAGGAGTCTCTGAAAGGGGCTTAAGCATTTGACAATGTTATTATTTTCACACAGAGGTCACTTCCTACTGTTTTGTGATGGAACACAGAGTCCTTGGAAAACACCATCTCAGGAAGTGAGAGAAGCCGGAAAAGAGGTGTCAAGGGGTAGATGTGGGTCACAGTGCCCAGAAAACCCCAAATGAGGTGTCTCAGCTACCCAAATGAAGGGCAAAGGCTGACACAGACATAACAAGAGATTAGAAAATAGTTCAGTGATTAGGGGCCAGAGAACAAAACATAAAAAATGTACTAAAAGGTTGAGGACAACTCTGTCCTTGGTTTTTTTTCCATATGGCCTGAGAATGATAGTGTGTATCTTATTCTTCCTTGCAGGATTCTTTTAAAAGTGCACCTCTGAACTATTTTATCTTGGAGAGAGGTGGAAAGTGTCAAAGTATACAAATTTTCCTTGTGAGGCCAGGCCAAGCTGAATGTTGTTTCAAAATTAGTAAATAGGTCAGTTTTAAACAGTGTTTGAAAAACAACATATAGCTTCATCTGCATTACACATAAAACAAGGACTAAAAGTGCAATAAGGTGTGGGCATGGACTTCCATGCAAAATAATGAAATACTATTTTTTTGTCTTAAAAGCAAAGGCATGGACTAAGCAACCTTGGATTCTCAAAATAAAACTTGAACTTACACTGAGGGGGTCTTGGCTTATATTGTTAATATTCAAAGACAGAACATGATCTTTGCTCCCCACATAGATCCGATCCTGATCTTCATCCATCAGTAATATCCTGTAATCCAGGGGGCTGTGGGATATTCTGTGATACTCAGAGGTCTTAGTTTCTTGCAGCTCTGCAACAGTAAAGACAGTAGCATAGTAAAGCAGTTCACTCACGTTTCTTGCTTCTCAACTGCATTTCTTTCTAAATAAAGACATCTTTGGACACAAATGGGGTCAGAGAGAGACAAAAAACCCTCATCTGACACTAGATAATAATACAATGGTTGATGTAAAACAAAGTTTCTTTTCCCAGTTTCAATACAATTGTTTTGTACATTAAGTAGAGAGACAAAGCTCATAGAGATCAGGCAGTGCTGTTATTCATTCATCTAATTAATTCTTATTTTAATGGATATTATTATTTACAGCTTTGGCTTTTAAGGAAGATAATTTATTAACTTAATCAATGTGTTCAATACATTTTGAAGTTTATGACTGCAGGAAATCCACAAGATCAATGAAAACTATATAAGAACACTTTACTTCCTTTTCCTAAGAGGTGGCTTCACTAAGAATAGGTTTTTATCATTTTCAAGGTCAAATTTTATTTTGTTCTTCATCAACATGCATGGCTTACTTAAAAGAAAAACAGTTATTCAGTCAAGCCTAAATGTGTCTGTTCATTCAGTTGTCTGTTTATGGGTTTGGACCAAACTAACAGAACTGTAGACTGAGCTCTATTTTTCCACATAAAACTTTCTTCAACAAAGTGAAGTGAAAACATCCTTTGATCTCAGCAATGCAGGATCAGGCCTGTTACAGGAGTAGCATAAGCAACTGCAATATAAGTATTACTTGCTGCCCTCAAGACAGCTCAGCCTTCCCTTCTTTGTGTGGCCAATACATTTTGGCCCCCAGTCAGACTGTTTTACTTTTCAGAAATAACAGAAGGGATATTTCTCAAGAGCTGAGAGTGGAAAAATAAAACCTTAATAATCAATTTGTCCTTGTTAAAATATTTAACGTATAATTATGCTTTCTTTCTTCATGAATATTGGTATTGAATTGTGTTCCCCGTGATGCTAAAAGTACTGTGTATTTTTGTGACAAAATACACAATACTTATGAAAATAAAGCTCTGTTATAATGTTTATTCATAAATGTAAGATCTGAGCCCACAGTTCCCAGCTGCAAACTCCGTCTGGGACAATATGGCTTGTCACTGTTTCTGAAGGTTTTTTGAAAGCAAAGTTTTTTGTTCATTTAGTCCCTATGGAAAACAGTATATGTCTTACACAAAATTAGATGTCTAAACCTACTGGTATTTTATAAAACAAAACTCTCAAAACGTAAATATTTCTGTATATGTGCTCTATTAAAAAAAAATGCACCAAAAGAAGTGTGCCTAAAGTATGCACCTTCTGCAAAAGACATCTTATTTTTTTTTTTTTTTTGAAAATTACTTGGAGAACCATTTTTAATAGCAGGCAAAAGCGAAAATCCTAGGATTCTTACCTGTCTAGTAGAGAACTAATGATTAAAAGAACACTTATCAGAATATAATTAGCATTGATAAATATGATATGTAACTCAAATTGATTTTTATCACTGGGAAATAGTTTCATAGGAAGATGAAAAATATCCCCAGTTACTGAAAGATATTTGTGTTTTGATTAATTTAGATGTGTGACAGCTTTCAGGAGCTGAGTTTCCTATGTGCATTTATTTATGGCAATATTAAAAAAATCCCCCAAATAATATTTATCTTGTCCCTCGACAACAGATAAACATACAATCAAGATTTAAAATCTGCCTAAAAAATGAAAAAGAACTTGTTAAACATATATGAAAATTGTTCACAGCATTTTCAGAAGTCTTTCCTTAGTGCTTGAAAAATCAACTGTTCTACTTCACTTTAAAAAAATCCTTCCTGTAAGCTTTTAGCTAGGACTGCCCCAGGCACCTGGGAGATTTACCAGCACAGTGCCATTACCACTCAGTACATTTGGCCCCCTGAAATTCTCACAACCAGCCTCAGACACTCGTGCTCATCCATTTTCCTGGGACATTATTGACTTTACCATCATATTTGGCAGCTGTAAGGTGAAAATGAACCTTCTCCTAACTGTGCCTTTGATATACCAGGAAAGAACAGATAAACTTGGAGGGTTTCCCACACAGCACGGGGTAAATGTGAGCACAAGGATTGCACAACATAATGTTCCTCCTTATTGCCTCACTGACTGACAGTGGTCGACAAGGAAAACACCACGGCTGACGTAAAAGATAACCATAATCACGAAGATTGCTTTTAAACAAGAGACAAAATCAGCAACAGATTTACACAACTTTCATTTATCAAAAAACCTTTATTATCTTGGAATTTCAACCTCTTTGAAATGGTATTATTCTTTCTAAGGCTCCTGAAGTGTAATCTGCCTCCATCGAGCTGCTGATGAGGAGAACACCTTACATCATGTCACTAGACTATGGAAACTCAACACCATTCATAGGAGGAAGGAAAGCCATGAAACAAACACTCTCACAATGATTTATTAGTTTTATTTCTTTTAGAGCTGAAGCTTACAGCTTATTACACTCCCTAGGCTGCTCAAACAAGTAGGGAGGGAATTTAAAACTAATCAAGTTTTATTTTCATTCAACAAAATTTACCACACAATCACCCAAGAAAATTTGATTTTTTAAAGATTTACTGTCTGGTTGTTGTTGTTTGGAGAAAGCGGTGGCTGCAAAGATGCTGTATGGTCTTTCACACTCCCTTTCATCTCCAAGAGTTTTTGTTAAAAAATGAAGTAGACATTAACTGACATTCAGAGCAATTCTATTCCATGCTTCAAGAATTTAACCAAACATTGAAAGCAATAAACCCTATATAGAGAGTGATGCTGCAGACAGGTCTCTGAATATTAACCATTTTATTTGACAATAAAACAATATACAAGTAACTTTCATCCTTAATGATACACAAATAATCTTTGCTCGTAGATTTTCTTCATCACTTGGTGAATTTTGCCTTTCCTCAGGGATAAAACTAATACCAACTTGATCCCCAGTGTTAGAAATCTGATCTTAGAGTACAGGGTGCTTTAATGAAAAAACAAAAGCTTCAGTGAATTCTCTTTCCAGATTTATGCCTATTACTGAACTGCACATTTTGGAGATCGCAGTGACTGGGAGTTTTCTCTGTACACAGTGCACAGCTTACTGACAATTACACAGTTTAACTCCTACTCTTTAATTATCCCTCTAATCCACCACAAAAGAAGTATTATTTTTAAAGATAATGTGTTCTCACAGAAGATATAACAAAATATTTGTGCAATATCTATTACTGACATCACAAAAGCCTTTGTAACAAACCTGAATATGCTGGCCAGAACAAAACAATTGCAGCTATTAGAGAAGGGGAATCCAGGAAGGTGTAGTTATCTCACACAGACTGTTATACCCATATTGTCCAGCCTGCATAGGGATAAATGAGCTAGATCCATCAGGTAGTCCTCTGAATGTCTTATTTTAATCACACAACCTCAACCTTTCATCACTCCTTAATTCAAATTCACTGGTAGCACAATGTTGAAAACAGCCTGACTCTCCCAGACTAAGGAATGTAATAATCCCTAATATGTAGAGGTAAGACCCTAAGTGACTTCCTTGGTTGACATCTTGTACTAATAAGGATGTTTGAAGCATTTGTTACTGAAATTTATGCAATTTTTAGCAGGACCTTCACAAAATATAACTTCCTTTTTACAGATTCACATACCCACTTATTACTGAACGTTCAACATAATCAATAATTACCTTTATGCTGCAGGGTTTGGTAAGGTACAGCCATGGTATGCAAGCATCCCTAGCCCAAGTTCAAAGCACTGAATTCATCCACTGATAAACTGTGGATAAACTGGGACACGTGAGAGACTGCGTGCAGTCCTGCCTGCACTCTACCATCCCTGGATTTCCAGCCTAACACGGCTTCTTTGAGCAAGTTTAGGATGCTCTGTCGAGCTTTCAATTTAGGATCCCCTGTGGGAGAGTGCAAGAAATAAAATGCTTTCCTCCTCTTTCCTGCTGGCATAAGGATTCAGTCTCAGAAGGCTTTTTATGGGGAAGTTCAGAGCAAAAGCAGAGATTTGGTGCCTGTGCCTCAGAAACAAGCAGGGAGTAAAGCACAGCAATCCATTCACACGCAGCACCACAGTGAAGGGCACAAACACAACTTTCCAGGAAGGTGGGATACATCTCCTCAGGGAACCTCTGCTGCCTAAATTAGCATGGATTTTACGTAGCCTTAGTGATGTGGAAGTCAGCAGTACAATGCTGTTTTATTTTATGTTCTCATGGAGTGTGGGGTGCACAAATCACACGCCTTGTGTACATCTAGCAGTAAAATCAGTGTTATCCTCTGGTTATGGAGGCTGTAAGACACTCTTAAGCCTCATTAAGCCTTGAGTTTGTGCCAACAAATATGCCAGCCCATGCCAAATGTGAAACTGCAATGTAAAATCTCACCTTCCAGGAATTGGAATGAAACCAATTTTCTTTTTCCTTTTTTTTTCCTAGAAATAAATCCTTAAGTAGAACAGTAGTATCAAATGGAAATGGTCCCGTTTTGCCCACAGGTCATGTTTAAACAGGTGAAAAAGTAATTTGGACATACAGACACTATGCATAGTGTTGCTAGCATTGAATGGAATGGTTATGTATTTTAAGAATGTGAGTGAAATCTGAGGTATTTGCAAAGTTACAAAAAATAATTACCAAAAAACCCCCCAAAAAAACCCCAAATGAAACAAATTTCAGCCAGGAGAAAAGGTCTGTTTTATTTTAGTTCAAATATTTTCCTTTATACTTTGTATTTATGAATCTCCCTGTTTTGTAACTTTTTAGTAGAGATGACTGGAAAAGATTTAGTTAAATGGCATCAGATCTCATAAGAATCTAACAATTTAAATTATTGTTTTCTTGGCTTTATTTTTAATTTTTTAGTGTAAAGACATGGAAGAAATAAATTCATCATTTTTATAGTTTACATGGTGCTTGTGGAAATAGTCTGCTATAATACTGCAAGTTTGAGGATACAATTGACTACTTTCTCAATATATATGGAAAGAGAACAAGTAAAGCCTGAATATTTATTTTTAAAACTTCCGAATGAGTCACCTTTGCACTGTCAATATTCCTTTCCTTTGAAGATATATGTATTGCTTCCTTCTACTTAAGGGGTTGAGACAAGGAAGCTGCTAAAGCATTTTGCCACTGCTCATGCAGTGTTCAAACTAAAACCCATCCCTCAGCCATTCTCAGGCGAATCCCATTGTGAATGGGGACATAGTTATCTGACCAAAGAGCCATAAGCAGCCAGATGTGCTACTGCTCAGTCCCTCGTATGCCTTAACAACACAGGGCCCAAAAAAGCTCAGGTGGACCTTTGACCTTTTCTTTATCTCTTTATCTCTTCTTCATGCATGAGAGTCTTTTTTCTTTAATGCTGTTACAATGAAATCTGGCTTTTTATATAGGAGGTAATAGGTTCATAAGAACTAGAAATCACAGATGTGCACACTTGCTTGCTTCTGAATCCATCTGAAAGGGGTTTAATTGCATTTTTATTAAAAAAAAAAAAGAGCAAGTCAGAGGGGAGAAAATAGATTTACAAGTGCTTATAAAATCACAGACTAAATAATTAACAAGATCACTTGAGCGAGAGAGAAGAAGGGAGTTCAAATAGCACAGGCTGAAACAGAACCCTCTTTTTGCCCAGAGCTAAAATGTATAACCTTCTAGAAGGAAACTTAATTGCTGCATTTGGAATGAGAGTAAATAACAAGGAAATGTCAATGATATCTAAATATGATCTGGTTTAAATATACACCTTGAATACTTGTGGGTGTATTTCCTAAATGAGTTGAGAGTGGAATTTAAACATTACTGGACTGAGATAGTGCAGTTTTTATAAAGGAAAATCCGAGCACCAAGGTGAAGTCTTTGGAGAATCAGGCCCAGAGGTGACTCTAGCATGTCTGAAGAACAATTTGTCACCTTGAGCAGCTCGACATATACATTAGGAGCAGTAAAACACTCAATAGCTCTTTGTGAAGGGGACCATGTGTTGATAGGAAAAGACATACCAGTTAACAGTTGACCTTAAGCAGAGCGTTTACATATGTCAGTAGATGGGCCTTTTTTTTTTTTTTTTTACAATTTGCAAGATACTGAAACTCCTGAAATCCTGGTAAGTCACAGACTTTAAAAAAATCGCAATCAACATTAAGGCTTTTAACATCGTGCCTTTTAAAAAGTACCAAAAGGGGAATAATTCATGACAGAGTCCTGTTTTATTAAAATTACCAAAAACTGTAACAGAATTTTTCATCTTTTATTTAGTACTATGAAGAAAAAGGGAGGGGCAGATCCTCTGAGGTGTGGGAAACTGCCAGTCTTGTGCAGAAGCAATGTGCTTTCTAAGCAAAAGCAAACACACGAGAAGAGAAAGCCACTAACTCGTGTGTGGCAAAATGTATTAACATGGCTTTGTGGCACACTTATCAATCCAAGACAACCCACAAAGTTCCATGCAGCTTTATTGAAGCTTTAAATTATGAAAAACAGATATGGTTTGGTTTTTTTCATTTTCACAGATATTGTCATGTGAAATCACACCACATTCCACAACAGAAAACCCACTCCAAAACAAAGAGGAAAAATGTGTCAACGTTTTCCAAACTGCAGTTACACAGCTATCCTAAGTCTTGTCAAATATTCCAGCATTGAGATTATTCCTTGAGCATTATGCAAGACCACCCCCACCTTCCAGCCATCCAATTTCACAAGGCTGTACACACTTTGGGCATAACCTTCAGGTTATACCTCCATTTACCTAACTATAAACTTTGAATAACTCCTCTGAAGTCTGTATAGGCATTTCAATAAAAACATTGAAAAGTGGGCTTCATTTTTTTTAGTAAGTAGTGTGCAGTTACAATTTTATATAAATTAGATTTTTATTTTTTATTTCAGAAGATGCTACAAATACTGCCATTCTATAGAACTTTCCAGAAGATATCCTATCTTTCAAATATTACTTTGTTATTTTCTGGTCATTATCCTGTCCAGTCCTTGTTCTCATTTTTGGTCCCAAAACAAAAGGGACAAGTTTGGCAAGAGTGGACAGCCATAAAGACAGGCCAACTGGGTTTAAGATTACTGCAGCTGAATTACCCATGTCAGATGGGAGCCAGTCTTCTCCAAGCCTTGTGTGTAACAAGCTTGTGTACAACAGCTCTGCAGCATGAAAACTGCTCTCCAAGAGTTGTAAGCTGCATTCTTCAAAGTCTGCACAGTTACACAGAGTTTACCCTTTGGCTGCTTTCCAAAAGCCACAGAGAGAGAGGGTCCTTGCCACACTGCCCGAAGGCTGCAGAAGCTCAGCCTGGGTGCACACAGTGGCTTTGCCATTGGCACTAGGGATGTTTTTGTTTTTCAGATGCAGGACAGAGAAGCTTTCGGTTGCCAAGCGTGACATTAATTTTGAGACAGAGTAAGAAAAAAAAGCCGCACCCGTGGAGAAGTCAGACAGATTCCACATAGTTTTACTTCTTCTGGGAGAAGTACGTCTTCTCACTGTAAACTCTTGTGTTTTCTCTCTTCTCTTTTTTTCTAGTGGACCACCAATCACACCACTGGAAGACTGGCTGCGCTGCTTCCTGCGATGCTCAGGCACACAGAGAAATGTTCCAAGTAGTGATCAGACTAACTGGACAGCTAAACCCCTGACTGTATGCAGACACTAAAAGTCTTTGATCCAAATTTACAGAGAGAGATGAGAAATGGAAGAAAGTGAATCAGTGTAATTGTCTGCCTGAAAAATGAATTAAGACTGAAGCTCGTTATAGTCTCCAAATCAGAACTGGGCAACAACATGAGATTATCCAAATTTACTCCCAAATCTTGCATCTTCATCCCACTGACCACTAATGGGTTGGCCACTAATGGGTTGGCCACTGGGAAGAGAACAAGGTCTGAGTGGACTTCTCTTTAGTTTTGCGTCTCAGTCAGGCTGTTGCTTTTGTGATAAAAGCAAACCTTTTAAGGTTTAGGTTTAAGTACCTGACTATTTAATCCCCACAATCTGATGGGTCAGATGAATTCAGCTGAGACATCTTTGGTTACTGGGATGGGAGAGAGGAAGAGGGAGAGTGTAACTAATGTTGGGTGAAAGGTAGGCTGTTTTACCACTAGCATTGTCTTTTTTTCACAAATTTATCTTCCTCTTCAGTCTGTGTGTACTTTGCAGATGTACTGAGGTAGTCTGTAGACAGTGAAGAGATAATTTGCCTTTTGCAAAACTGACAGCTACTGGAGAGTAGTAGTGTGCAGTTTCAAGGTGTTAACATATCTTCATTGATGTACCAACAACTGTGACTCTGAGTTATAGTGAAGAACTATCAAATGTTGCAGAATAATCAACATCTTAAATAATGAAAGTTTGATAGTAGTCTCCTAACTTCTTTTCAGACTGAAAAAGCTCTTAACATCAGCTCACATGCAGTCCTTTTCTTCCTGAGCATATTTTCACTAAGCTGCCAAATTACTTGTTACCAGAGCTAATAAAAACTCATTGAGAAAACGCAGCTCAACCACTGAAAAATTTCATTATGGTTTCTGTAATAAAGTAAGAACCCACTTCACAGTGGCAAGGCAGAGGAACTCTTTTCATTATATTCCTTTCTCTCCCTCAAAGAGCAACCTCCCGAGAGATTCAGCCAATCTCTGTATGTCTACAATTAGCATTACTGGCCTTGCTGCACTAATCCTTGCCTTTATTGATGTTACCAATGGTACTCCAACTTTAGCCATGCTACTTTATCCACAGATCTCCTTAAAACATATTGCTCCTATCTTTGCCAGTCACTTCTCACCACTACTCTGTATAAAATAGGGCCACTTGGTATATGCAGGCCTGGTTACAGTTTCATTATTACTATTATCAATTTAATCAAATTAGGATTAGCTATCAGGCAAACATCAGGCATAAAGAGATCAAGCTAAATCCCAGTGCTTAGCTTTTATTCATTCTTCATTAAAATAATGTAAAATTTACCCAGTTATGAGTTGAAGAAACTTTGGAAGGCAATATTTCTCATTCAAAAAAATTACGGCAATAAATTTGTTTCAGTTGACTGCTGAACTAAAGGGTAGTATTTTTATACACAAAAAAATTTGAATTCAGGGGGATACTCATAAAAACAGCCAAGTTGCCCATAGCAAAACCAAGCAAACAAGTGTGTGGCATGGTTGGGTATCACACACAAATAGGTAAACCACTGCTTCTTTTTTCTGGTGTGTTTTCTTGTTTCCTCAGTGTCAGTATTTCAGTGGTGTGCATATACCTGGTGTCTACATACTCTTGTCTACATATCAGATACTCATCTCTATATACCAAGTCAAGATAGTTAGCAAGCTCTGCTTTACATCTGGGAAGAATAAAAGAAACACTTATTCTCACTCGACTATGTGAGAAAACAAAGCAACTGGAGGTCAACAAATGGCATCCCCCACTCAGTGAACCTTCCATGAACCCCTAGTTCAACACGATGGCAGAAGGGTCATTATATTGGAGATAACGAATTTCACCAGAAGAATCAGCCACGCTCTATTCCACAGTCGTCCCACAACTGCATTTATCCAAATCTTCCATTGTTATTTCTATTTATAGAAATTTTAGAATAATAGAATAGTTTTCCACAATATTCTTAATTCCTTTTCCTATATTTGTCTGTTGTTCTGTATGCTTTAGTATAGTACCCATTGTACTACCCCTTGTAGCCTAATTTGAGCTCTTGGATTAAATTTTATTTTGCAGCTGCAAGGCCACCCAGCCTTCTCCACTGACAGGAAGCAAGCTGTTTTCTGGACGTGGGTGTTTGGGATGCTTTCTGAAGCCAAGGAAAGTTTGGTTTGGGAGAAAAGCAAAGGTCAAGCCTATCCTTAAATGTTTGAGCAGTTGGTTCTTTTTTTACCTTGAAATAGATTTTTCTGATATATTAAATGCATTCACTCCCATTGGAGGAATAGCCATGTGGTTTCATCAGATTTTTTAATTATTGCTATGATACAACATGACATTAGGGTTATCTTCATTGAATACAGGGTTTGGCTGTATCCCCCAGAGGACTTCAGTGGTTGGACACAACTGGAAATTATTAATTTCATCATCAGTGTTTTCTGCTTGTGCTGCTGAACATTGAGGAATGTTATGAGTACCTTCAATATTAAATTAATTACAACTTAGGGTGGTTTTTTTTTCAATGTCAGCTTTAAACATATTTCCAAGCACGCATGCAGTGAAAATAATTTTATTTAAACTTAATTTATTTCTGCATGGATTTGGCTCTGTCACTGCTAGGTGTCATTTATGGGACGTGGCTGTCCCTACTGCTGGCTCCCTGGGAGCAGGAGTGGTCCAAGCCCGCAGGCAGCCGTGCTCACTGGGCAGAACACTTGCTATTTAAACACACAGAACACAAACGTATTTCACTCCTTTTTGCACCATGAAGACTGACACAAAGAGTGAATTTAGGAGCACATTCCAGAGCTGCATGCTACCATCAATCTTCGAGTGATCACCAGCTGGTTTTTGGGTGCACAATAAAAGTCATGTTCAGTGGGCTGAGCATAGCCGGGTGGATTAGAGTCCTCTCAACTCTAAATCTTATTCTGCTGGTATTTTGCTTTTTGACGTTAGACAGGTCACATATACTCTCTGACATATGTAAAGTGGAGGTAACAGTTTGGTATTTATTTGACCAGGTTGTGTTTTGGATTGCACTTGGTAATGTATAAAAAAGCTTTTGAAATGAAAATGAAATAGCTGGAGGAAGTTATTTCAAATGTATTTCACATGCAAAAAGAGATATTTGTTTGTTTGTTTGTTTGTTTGAAGTCCAGACACCTCAAACTTAATAAGCTCATCCAAAACTCTGGTTTGGATTTAAGAGATAACTTTTATGCTTTTCTGTTTAGATTTAAGCTGAATGGGAAGCCATTAAAATAAATAAACCTTCTGCAGTCACTCACTCCATGTTTAAACTAGACTTGCCATATTTGTTCATCAGGATGACCATTTAGAACTTGGCCAAAAGTGGGGAAAAAAGTGTAAGAATTCCCTCTTTTGTATTTACACAGATGGAAAAAAAATTAGATAAAACGTACTTGTTTATATTCAACTTTCAGTTATGAAACGTCTCATGATTACAACACTATCTCTTTTAGATAATGGGAGGCTCTAACTGAACTGAGCAATTAGTGTATTTGGATATGCTGAACATCAACAAAGAGAAAAAAGAAGACAAATCTTTGATTTCAGGTAAAAAGGCAGAAGAGTCAAGATGAGTAACATACCCAGGAAAATACTATGTGGACCTCCTACAGGTTGAGTATAGAAATAGGAGGTTCAAGGAATGAAGGACTCAATCAGCAAACCGAACCTGAAGGATATTTAGATTCCTGACAGATTAAAATTGGCACACTGCAGGTATAGGGCAGGAAGTGGCAATAGGATAAAAATCAACCACAGTCATCCACTTATCTCTACAGCAAACTACTAATTGTAGCAGGGGAAGATGCAAGTGCCCTCAGTACGTAACTCTTTGATCCTTAAACAAAAATTGCATTAAAGGCAAAAATCATAGATTGTGTCTCTTCTGTATGCCCTGAACTTGTATTTTGGAAGCAGAAGCAAAATAATACGGCTATTCATTTAAAGTGCAATGTGCAAATACATAGAACAAAGGAGATTTGTTTCATGATTAGAACAGAGAACTAACTATATGTCAGAACTCCTGGGCACTTGCTCTCTGACCTTGAACAAATCTCTCACCCTCCATTTATGTCAGTTTAACCATCTGCTATATGTTTATAATAACACTTACCTGTCTTTCAGAATTACTATCAAGCTCAGTTAATGTATGTTTGTTAAAAAAAACAAATTAAAGGCATTTTTATGTTCAAGGTAGTATTCTAATTCATGTTCCTGCTAAGTGTTTAGGCTTATTGCATAATACATTTAATTCACTCTATTTTACAGGTACACATGCTTTAGTGTTTCTCTTTCATATAAAGCAATGCTCCTTAATGCACAATCCATCTTAGCTCCATTAAATAGATGTCATGAATTTGCTGTAGAAAGAAAATACCTGCCATGTGATTGTAACAAAGCAAATAGAGACAGTTCTGAATAGCTTTTAATCAGAATTTGTTTACTAAAGGCATGTTAACTTCAGTAGATTTGGCTGTGAGGAGGAATGCCACTGACCTTTTGAACTCACATCGAATGAAAAATATTTTCAACAGGTTTAAGTCTTTTAGCTGGTGTTTATTAAACAGGGCTTTCACTATTATATAAGACATATTTTGACTAGTTCCCTTAAATAGCTTCACCTTCATAGCATTTCACAGCATAATTTCATCTTTATATTTTCACAAACTGCTTAACACCTATAAAAACTAACATTTATTCTAATAACTTTTAGCTTTGTTACATGATCTCTCATAGCTTCTCCTCTTGCTTGGCTCTGTTTGCTACTCCATGCTGGGTTATTGGGTGGTTTACTGGCACTGAAAGTTCCTAGAAAAAGGGGTCTCTTACATCAGATACATATTTAGTGTAGAATAAATAATTTTGACTTATTTTTATGTATTTTTGATGGCAATCTATTATAAAGCCTAAATATTATCACTGAAGACATTACAATCTAGTGATACCGATCTTTTCCATTTGTGCTACAAAAGTTATCAAATCTACTCTTGCTATGTGACTATCATTAGCTTGAGAATTAAAACACTTTACACAACACTGGATTTTATTGTCACTGACCAGTGGTGTGTTGACCTGATTTTTCACTGCATTGCTCTGAATGTTCAACTCTCAACACCAACAAAACCAAGAGAGAACCACTGGCATAAAATATAGTATTAAAGCATTAAGAATCAATTCTCAGCTTTCCAAACAACTGTCAGAAATGAAGTCTCCAATTTTATCGTATTTACCAGTTGGCTGCAGGTAAAATTTCAAAAATTGCTAAAATGTGAGCTCAGGGTGAGAAATGACCTTGAAGTTCAGATGTTTGGGCTCCAGTCCTGGTATTATAACAAACCTAGAGCACGGACAATCATTTTCAGAAACATCACCCTCAGTTTGGCAATACCAATCAGACTCTCCTGGTACAGCAACCCTAAGGCAGAACTGAGGAGAGTACAAGTATCCAGCTACTTGCAAGAATATTTCAGGAATATTTGTTCTCTCTTTTTTTTTTTTTTACAGCTATTACAGCTATTACAGAAAATTTGGTGCAGGTTGGTAAGGCCTGACTATGCATATCAGGCTCACCAAAGAATTTAGGCAGATAAATGATTTTGTTCTGCATGCCAATACACCTTAAGCAGCCACCTCCTTTGTCAATCCAATGCAAAGAGAAACTGAGAAAACTGTGCAGGGCATATCACATAATACAGTTTACATCTGTGAAAATACCTGATTTTGTGCTTGGCTAGATTTTCCTGAATTAATATTCTGAATTTAGGCTCTTAATTCCCACCTAGATGCCAGTTTAGGTGCATAACTGGTGTATTAAATTCCTGCTTATACTTCCTTGCCATACTGCACTTCCTTTACTCTAGCTTTGGTCGTGTCACAGCTACTTTCATCTCTTCTACAGTTAAATTCTGTATAGCAATGCCACTTTATATTCCAAAATAGGTCCTCCAAAAGAATTCTCAACACATTTAGCAACCACAGAAACATGCTGGAATCCAAGGAACTGTGCTGTCCCTTTAGTACTTTATTCTGCTTCCCATGTGCCACAAGAAAGAGATCATACAGATGTGACACTGCTATGCTCAGAAGTCTAATTCCTGAGTCTATTCACAGGAGGCAAAGTGGGCTGTCCCAGAGTTGTCACTGCCTATCTATGGCCTGCCCCTTTATCATGTGAAATCAGAGCATGCTTGTCTAGAAATCAAACAATGTAGAGCAGTTGATTAATGATTTACTACTTGGGAGGTAAAGTACGAGCAGGGAAGTCCATCCTTCAGTGTTCCTCATACCGAATGAAACGGTCACAAATCCTGCACTTCCAGAAAATGCATCAACTTCTTCAGGCCTAAAATATGAGAAGATGATGAGGGCAGTGTATTTCAGCCTTGGGTACGAGAAAAGGGAAGCCTTAAAAATCAATGACTATGCTGGGGAGAAACATTGTGGTGAATGAGGGAGAAAGAACAGTAACACCTGAACCTACCTCATCCAAACCAACACAATTTTCTCCTTTGTTATTGATTTCAACCTTCTTCTACAGGTTCCTGGTTTGTTTTTCTCTAATGACTAAAAAAGAAGCCTGAATGATTAACTCAGACTAGATATCAAATATTTACATGATGAAACAAGAATTTCCAGAGTATGATAAATTTGAACTTCCTCAATATGATAAAAAATACAACTTTGCCTCACCTGGTACCTCAAGGGACAAGAGTTAACAGTGACAGTAAAAAAAAAAAAAAAAATCTGAAAACAGTTAACTAAAGGTTTTGCTTGTTTCAGTGATTGACTTTGGGCCACTGAAAAAAAAAGATCTAATTCTCTGTAAATATAGTGAATTCAAATGTAATTGTATCAAAAAACCTCCAAGCAGGACAAAAATCACACAGACAGGAGTGTGACAACTTATTGGACTTATCATTTTAGAAAGTGACATATGAGAAGAGGAAGGAAGGGAGGGAGGACAGTAAAATATCTTCAATTTGAATACATTTGCATTAATTTCCTGATAATATTAGGTACCGTCTACTATCCCCCTGCCCCTTGCACACTAAGCCAAAGCAAACCTGCATTGTATGTTCTGAAAACACTATTCATACAAGCAATCAGAAAGGGACTTTTCACAGACGCCAAAAAGTAATCATGCAAGTAAACGTTTGCAGGTTCTGTCAGGCTGCATGTTACCAATATTTAGATGCTGCTCACAGATAAATGATCACTGTCCAGATCATGTAATTAATACTGGTTTTCACCTTCAGTTCTGCTTCCCTTTCTCCAGCTCTCTAATAAGGTAAAGGACTATCCTTTCAGCTAGTATGAACTTGTGCATACCAAGCGAGACCATAGACAGCCCAGGTCCAAGTGATAACACTTCTTTTTCAAAATTATAAAGTGCTGCTGCTAAATGACAGCTTTTGTTCTGTGCCTTGGCCCCCTAATTATGCATACACTGCAAAGATTCTGCTTCAAGTAGCTGACGCCAAAAATCTCTTCAGTTGTTCACATAGGGCATTTTAAATGCCTTGCAAGGTTATTTATAGCTATTGTATTACTGTAATTAAAATAAGACCTATAAATTACATTAATTAATAATGTTAGTGTGTGGATGTCTGCCTAACAAGTGAGTATAGAGTGCAATTAGTTTGAACTGTGTTCTCTGCTGCAATGATACTGTTACTCAGGAAATATTAGTACTTAGCTAGATTTAATTGAACAAAGAAAATTATGTCAATAGCCTTGGGAAAAAAAATCTAATCAGAAATGAGCAAGTAGTTAAACAAGCTTGCCTCTGTACTGAAGAAAAAATAAGAATACAAAAGGCATAAAATAACTGTTGATTATTAGATATGAGGACATAAAAATATGCATTACCAGTCTGGAATAGATAACATATTAAAATATTCCTAGAATCTCATCTCTTTTGCTATATGTCAAGGTAAAGAGCACTTAATTATTGTGGGTGTGTATGTCAGAACATCCCACTGTGATAAGAGCCATGTTATTTCTGATTCCATTTCATGACATGGCAGATGATGCTCTTCTTTTGTCTCTGTTTGTGAATTCATTAAATCAACATATTTTTCCTATGTCTTGCCTCTAAAATTATAGTGAGTAGTTTCTGAAAGTCAATTGATTCAGCTTGTAGCTGGCCAGGTTTTTCTTATAGAAACAACGTATTTCTTGTGACAAGCACCTCTTAGATTAACTTGAACTCTACTACTGTCCAGAAGCCGAACCATAGGTGCATCATTTCATTTTTCTATTTCTCCTTCTGGTTTTGGTGTGTCTTGTTTATTTGATTATAAACTTCTCTAACTGGGGCCACAGACAGCAGCTTCTGAATGCCTGTGCAGAAGGGCAGGGGGGTCATATTACATAACTTCAGTTTACTGCAATATCAATGGGGAAAAAAAAGTTTTATAGTGGCTCAAATACTTTGGAAGGGGGTACATAAAAACACCTGTTCTTTTTTAATTAGTTCTTAAACAGTGCTTTTGGCAGAAAGATTTTATGTCCCCAGTTTTTATTTTGAACTGACTGAGCAATGCTCTTATTGGAAACTTTCTATCAGGTTGCCTCCTGTGTGCCTCACTCTGTTGGAAGGTCCAGGGTAAGTACGTTATCATTGCTATTGAGTCACTCAACCACAGTAACAACCCAAACCAACTCCAAATCCTCTGTGGCCGTTAGGATTACAAGTAATCTTAAGCGTCATCTTCTGGAGCAAATCAACAGGCAAGAAAAACACAGAAAGTGATATGTAACAACTGCCTTTGAATATTAAGCAAGCCAGGTTAGTAGAAAGTCAAATATATTTTGTATGGCAGCACAAACCACAGGCCCAAAGTCAGGATGGCCACTAAGTTATAACAGACGTGCAAACATTCTAGGAGGAGGAAAAGCAACGGCATTCGGCCAAAACCAGGTGGCCACATCAGCCTTTCTGACTCAGAGAACATAAGCAATTAAGAGTGGCTCAGGAGTTCCATGTTAAGAATTCCAGGTTATCTGAAAATAGGGACATGGCTTGCACTAGTCTCTTTTTTGCATTAATTAAGCCAAATCCCAAAGAGATGTGAGTTTGTACATTAGCTGATTGGGCAGGCTGGGCAGAGTAATACAGTCTGCTGCAGGCACCTGAGGTATTGAATTCAGGAGCCCAGTTTGTAGAAGCTCTGTATATTCTCACTGAGAGGGAAAAATCAGAGGGTTAAAGAGAGAAGGGGAGTGGCTTAGATTCTCTAAAACTCCATGTGAAGGTACCTGCCTTGATTTATTGAGGTGAAACAGAACATAAAGAGATAACTCCAGTTCACAAATAGTTGTCAGTTTGCTTGATCTGCATGAGGTCATACCTAATGGTGACAATTCCCCATGAAATCTCAGAACAGGTGGAAACTGTAACTCCTTGAATAAAACATTGTGTGCATATTTAAAAACACCAGGCCCATAGGTCAGTGGTTATGTGTGTTCTTTGCAAGTATTTAAAAATGCTGCAGGGTCATCCATGTCTCTTACAGGAATCACTGGCAATACAAAGATAACAAACTGAAACTTCAATTAATAAAACTTCCAACTTCCTTTTATGCCCTTTCAAAGAGATTAATCACTTTGAGAGATGATCCCTCCTCTCTGGATCTTTACCTCTGCACTCACATCTTTCACAATCAATGGAATTCACACAATTCCACTGAAAGACTGGTCACTGTATTTTCAGCAGGATGAGACTAAAAGATTGAAATAAAGCAGAAACCTCTAAAATATTCAAAAAGTATACAAGAAAAAAATAGGGGCAGGTTTTAATCTGCTACACTTGCAATAAGGTCTACTCCAGGAAAATATTAAGCACTTAGAGTTTAACTGAAGACATACTAGAATTTCCACAAGGACTTCTCAGGAATGCAAATTAAGCAGCTTTAATGCTCTGCTGGACCAGTTTGTAATCTCAGGTTAAAAAAAAAAAGTGAAGAAAGACAATCACTTACAAGGGAAAAGAGAAAGCAAGCAAGGAAATGAAAATATTGGGTTATTTATTACAAATGGCAATAGTTATTTCAATGTTTTAAAATACACAGCAGTGTCTTACTGAAAGACTGGAAGCTAAGTTTTATCTGGAGGTTGTACATAAACCCTGGGCTGCCACAATTATGTACTGCTATCCCAGCAGAGGAAATAATCAACATGAAATAAGAGTTATGGGGAAAAAAAAACAACAAAAAACCAGAAAGAGAGCAAGAAGAGAAGAAAATACCATTCTAGAAATAATGTTGGCAATACTGCAGGAAATTGGTTTGCACAGTTTTCTTCCTCCTGCCTCAATGCAATCTTCCTCGGACATGTTTAATAGCAGCCAAACTCAAGAATCCCTCTACGGTAGGTATACAAAGAGGGATTGTGGGAAGGTACTTCTCATAAACCAAAGATGCTAATGTATCTATCTGATAATTTATTTGTCAGCATCAATTTACTTCACATGCAAAGTAAAATTGCAACTCTGCACAGCAGAAACATAGGGCAGAACACAAACGTGTCAGAAACAGTTTCACCTTTGTAAACAACTCAAAGAGAAATCAGAAACATAAAGAGTAAAAGTGACCTGCCAAAGTCATCCCAGACCATAACTGGGAAGGGCACCTACCGCCAAGGCCCACTTTCACATCCTGTAAGACCAAAGGTAGCACCTTGCCCTTTCATTATGCAGAGAAACAAATAATTTGGGAACAGTCATCCCTAAGGAGGTTGTATGAGGCAAAGCCAGGATCCCTTCCAGAGCTCCAGTGCAACTTGGCTCCTCTGAAGCCTTTCCAACGGCCTTGGAGGGACCAAGTGTGCTGGCTGTGTATTTGCATGGGTAGGAAGTGAGCAGCACATGCTTGAGGAGAAAAATGCGGAACCCCCTACTTTAAACAGCCATTAATGGTTTGTGGCTTAACTAAAAATAACAACGGCTGCAAACACAATCTGAATTTGTTTTTTCTTTATGGGTTCAAATTATGCTGTGCAGTGACCAAGACATTTAATGAGATTGAGTCCAATGAGGTTCACATTTTACTGGCCTGGGAGGATGGGTTGGTTGTGCATCCCCGGAAAACTCGACAGAAGGAAATTTTTATTATAAAGCCCATGCTAATAAACTTCACTCCTAGCCTCCCACATCACAGGAAATTGAATTAAGAGATCATTCAGGCCATCTGCCTCTCCTGTCTCCTAAACACACCTCCCTTGGGTTTTAATGGTATATATTTCACTTAGTTAACTGCTGCTAATGATAATTTCTGAGGAACGATGGAAAGTTTGATATAGGCAAAAAGAAATATCTTTTCTCCTGTAAATTTAAAGGAAAAGAAAACACCCAAACAGAGATAGTCTAGAGAGAAATAAGCATGCAATCTAGTGATGGAATTTTCAGCACACAACAGCCTCCAAGTAGGGCATACAAAACAGCAAAGGCTTGTTAATTCCACACCTTTTCACTGACATCCAAGTGCACTGAGAACTCTTCCAACTTGTCTTACTTGGCATTTGTTACTCTATACTTCATGTACTCTTCACTGAGTGCACATGAAGCTATTTGTTATTTCTGTTTCCTACTAGCAAGGGATTTATGTCACTGCATTAGAATGCTATTACAATGAATAAACTCATCACCACCCTGAAAACAAAAATAACAGAGAGAATAGGAAGAAAAAGAAAACCCAGACGCACAACCAGAGAGAAAAAAAGCTCTAAAGTTCCCTAAAAAAATATATGTTTTGGCCATGTACAAGTATCTTGGCGAGCCAATGTCCCAAATGTAAGGGCTTTGGCCCAAAAAGTAGAAGAATTTTTGAAACAGCCACTGACATCCAATAGGAGAGATGTGCTTCAAAGCAAATTCAGAGTGTGAAAAGGAATGTATGTTTGCTGCTGTGTGTTCAGAAGGAAGCAACAGGATCTGTTGGTCTTAACCCTGCCATCCTCTTTCATATCATCAGAGGAAGGTGCAAATTTTTGTTACTCTTATAAATATCACTGCCTTGAGGAGTATTACACAAGTCAAAAGCTCAGAGACATAACTTTTTTTACAAACAAACAAATACAGTTGGCAGAAAAGTGCTTGGAGCAAGCTGAATAGTGGGACAAATACAATATTTTTTTTGCCAAACATTGGTCTACACAGCAGGAGTGTGACTAAACCTGGTTCAAGACAATTTCTTCTAAAAGAGCTCAGGAGTTGAAGACTTAAGAAAACAAAGTCAGTGGTACTGCAAAGATCATAAAGCAATCATGAAAATTAGCAAACTAATTCTGTCTTACAATGAGAACAGAAGATGAATCTATATGAAATAAACTTTCTCTATTCCTCTAAAATAAGGCCAGTTACTAAGATTCCAAGACACTTGAATTTCTTCCTTGAAATCTTACTGAATGTTGATTCCCACTATTCTACTAGAAGAAGAGCTGAAGTCTCATGGGAAATGTGGCAGCACCTCCAGTTTGTTTGGAAGTGGTTTGATATTTCCTGAAGATCTGTAATTTTCTGAGCTACTTTTTCAGATTCTTTCTTTGACATGAACTGAAACATGACGTCAGACACAGAGATAGTCAATTATCAGCACTGAGTCTTGCACAGGGCTTGGTCCAAGCCCATTAGAGACCTCCCAAGTTTCTGTTCCTGGACACTCCAGGCTCCACACACAGGGTCGTGTGAACGGGTGCATCCCCCACATCAGGGCACTCGCAGAGGGCGGGCAGGACGTGCCGGCTGGGGCCGCAGCCAAGGACTTCTGCAAGGGAGTGTGCTTTCCAGAGTGCACTCCTGAGCTCTTCCTAGCCTGAAATACCCTGATCTCTCTGCCCCAAAAGCCCATTTTCCCAGTGCAGCAGGCCAGTCAGTGCGTCCTGGCAGACATTGCTCCAGAAAACTGTGACACAGAAGGAACTGATACGAGGACAACCATATGAATGAATCATCTGTATAAAACATCTGCCTCACTAGGTATGGTGTTAGTGGCAATAGAAAAACTTAATGGAAAGAAATGAAATTCAATAGAAGACTTTGTTTTCAATAGGTCATTGAGACAGTGAACTGATGCACACTTAGTTTAACTAAGTCCAAGCAGAAGAAGTTATTCAGAAAGGACTGAGTACAGTCAGCATGAGTTGGCCTTCAAACTTCTTGTGTTTATCATCAGCAAACTGAATCTTGACTTTACTGAGGCTCTTCTCATCACTGTAACTGACTGAACTGCAAAAACAAGCCACACGATAATAGGTTTCAGATAAAGTTTCCCAACACAAATGTTTCACAGAAGCTTCATTTGTTGCCTAATACTGCACAGGGAAATAATAAATCCTAGTTGGAAATACACCAGTGTTTATGGACTCATAATATATCTGTATCTGTTACAACTAGGATTAAGTTGTATAAGCTATACCTGCAGGCTAAATAGTAGCAATTTTAATTAATTTCTTAAAGCCGTAGAAGCCATTCAGCTTTCTAAGTACAACAATTCCATTCATCCAGTCTGACTGGATACCAATAACTGCCTAACAGCAAACCTAGCTATGAGACAATGCAAGCACTCAAATTGCAAAACTTACACATAGCAATTAGTTAATATGTTTAGAATAATAAAGCAAGTATTCATAGTGCAAAAAAAACAGTGATAGAATATAGTATATAAAAATAACAAATGCACATATTATTGCATTTGGTCAATAAATTTTTTTATCGAAAAATTATTCCCTTCTCCCTCAAGGGAAGCACACAGCCTCACATCCGTTTTCCAAGATGAGTTCTACTCCTGCTTGCTACATACATCCAGGGAAAAAGCAATGGAATTGCTTACTTTTTGGAGGTTCTCATCTTGAGCAGGAGTGGCGTACTTGACCAGACAGAAGGACCTTTCTGTGACTAGATCAGCTGCTTTGGCATGAAACTTTGTATCCTTTCTTTTGAATTTCACTTAGGAGGAGAATAGGATTTGAACTATTTACATAGATACTATTAATTTATTTTCAGTATAGTTCCATGAGGAAATCTGGTGGAAGGTCAGAACTGGACCATAGTCTCCAAATAAACAGGTTTGTGCTCTCAACCTTCTAACACGCCATTTGGAGTATTAGATTTACAAATTTAGGTCATGCATGCAAAGCAATTTATAAAATAGTACCCAACAGCAGGTAGTAAAACACTAAACATGCAGTAACACTGCCCCAAGGATCTCAAACCACTTTAACTAACCCTTAAAATCCAGCCCAGAGAAAAGTGAACACAGTTTAGAGAACACATCTCTCAACAACCAGCTCCAGGTTAAAGGGAACAGCTGTTTCACACCACTTGGCAAAAAAAACTTAAGCTTGTGGATAAGAATAAGTGATACTGAAATCAAACAAAGATGGTAGGTCAAACACAAGAGTCAGAGCCTTAGAGTTTACACAGCTATATACGGGCTCACACTTTAGGTCTGAGTCTTCAAACTTTAGTAACCTGATTTCTGTTTCACATTTCACCTAAGGGACAGCCCCTCCAACAGCACAAAGAATCCAACTACAGTCTGGGTGTACTGATGGCCAGTCACTGAACCACCAGCCAAACTGCAGCCGGGTGTGCCTGGGTATCGATCCAGCTCCAAATTACTTCATAGCCTCAACAGCTGGCAGGATCCCTGGGCAAACCAGAGCAGCTGCAAAACCTAGGTGCAGTGACACGTCAAGCTATGCTCAAAATAAAAGTTGGATCCTCATAAAGTCAGAAACCTGGATGTTTGGAAAAGGTTTTTTTTTTGTCTTTTAAAGTTGTAGTTCAGTAAAACAAAGCCTACTCCTCAGTCTTGGAAAAACATCATGTCCTTGAAACCCTTCTTGAACCATCTTTTGGAAACAATGATGACAGATTATTCACTTATTTGTAAAGAATTAGATCAAAAATAGCAAGTTAAACCTCCCCAGCTACTGAGCACAAAGAACCCACAATAATCTCGGGAATATTTTTTGTTATTTCTCAGTGTCAGCAAAAAAGACAAACAAACAAACAAAGAGAAAACTCCACAAAGAAGCTAAGAAGTTTATTGTTGTGCACTTGACTACACTGTAAATGTGCTACATTTGTGTGTTGAGCTTCTTTAATTCTTCATCAACACTGAGGAATATTGAATGATTTAAGGGCCATGTGAGTTTTTTTCTGTCATGTGCATGAAACTGACCATAGCTGTACTGACTGACAGTAAAATCAAATATAATTGGCCCATAGAAATATAAAGCCTAATTGTCACCTGCCAGTCCTCACTGATAGTCACAGTACTTGCTGATTAACTGCACAGAAAAGGTCAAAGAAGGAAGCACCAGAAATGAGATTCCTGTGGTGAGGTCCTACATACAACTCAGTTTGACCAAAAGAACTTATATCTGGACAAAATTAGCACTCACACTGCAGATTCTTTGAACTCTGAGAGAGTGGCCAAAGTGGCTTGGATGCAGCTCTATGTGTGTATATATAAACACAGACGCACACGACCCACCAGGGCTGCCAACCCAGCTTTGTGCAGGGACAGCCACCAAGCCGCAGGAGGAACCGTGTCACATCTGTCACTGCTACACTCGGGACTTCAACCATAGGCAGAGCAAAAGCACATAACATGATTAAATGGAAGATGCATACATGAAAACAAAAAAGGAAAAAAAAAAAGACGTTTGATCTTTGAGAGCACATTAAACAGTAAAGAGAACTGAGCTTTCAGATGTAAAACACATGGCTAAGGCTTGTAATCTACAATACAGGAGTCTAAAAATGTAAAGAATCTCCTTATAGCCACTAGGTTGAGCATTTGAATTCCAGCATGAAAATTTATTCTGTTGCTATTTTTCTTCAGAGCATTGATCCTGTTAACTCTTGTACCCCACCTTGACTCAGAATTGCCATGACCACATTCATCAAGGGAGAGAAAAGATTTAAGTATATTCTTAAAACAGCTTTCCCACCAGTTGCATAAATATTCTCCCACTGATTTTAAAATTTGCTGGTTGACACCATCTAGAACTTCAATTAAATGCTAAATGTAAAAGACTGTCTTCAATATCAGTGGAATAAAGGCAGACAATGTAACATTACTGCAAAACTGGCACAGTTTCATAGTAACTCTATATAGCTTTCTAAATCCAAAATTTAGGTTTGCAACCAGCAAAAGACTTACTGTTAAAGTGCTGGAACACATTTGTCACTTCCCATAAACGTGTGCAAAGGAAGGACATGTGACACGTGCTCGGATTTCGTGTTTCCATACCCTTTCTTCAAAATACTCTTGCAAAATATGCCACCAACAGCACGATGCCAAGTGCCTTAAGGGTCACATTGGGCTTGCTTCACAGGATACAATGATTATATCATGGTGGCGTTGACACACAGCCATGTCCAAACAGCTGCTAAAGAGATGACAGGATGCCATCTGTCAGGAAAAACCATGCCCAGCTGCTGTCTAAGCTGAAGATTACTTTGCTGACATGATGCAGATGGCATGAAAAGCTTCAGGTTAGTTACCAAGTCAAGAAATCCAATGTTACAATAGCAAAAGCCTTCCTCTAGCTGTGACAATGCCTGAAGTAAGTGTTGTGCACACCAGGACAGCAGAAGGCACTGCAATCCCCAGACAGAAGATAAAAGCTAACAATATAGCAGAATATCTGACAGCCTCTGTTCTAAGGCTGCTAACACTCTCTGCCAGGACCACTTGTTTTTATAAACAAACCATGGTTGTGCACTATGTTTATCCTCCTCCAAGGCTCCCCTGTGATGCAGAGGTTTATCACAGACCTCTGAGCAAAGAAATCAGTGGGTTCCTCTGTCCAGGTAGCTGCCAGCAGGCACCTCCAGCACTGGCCCATGGAGCAAACTGAAATCTGTGAGAGAACAGATCTCACCTAAAACGCATGAGAGAACATTTTTAGACGTAGCTTCATCACCCAGGTGAGCAAGGAAAAGGTTTTGTTTTCTGGAACATCACCCTTCTCTTTCCTACTATTGGATTGGAATTAATTTTCTTCATTGTTTTGCACCTCCAAGGACTTCAAAGAGCACACTTATTGACATCAACAAGCCCCACTGCTTTTCTTTCTGGTGCTTCCAAGACAAAAAATTTTTGCTCTAAGCAAAAAGACACTAAAGTTCCCCTTTCAATATGTTTAGAGCTTTATATTACTCTGATCTTGTTTTCTTTGTGATTCACATTGTGTATCTGCTGATTGGAATAATTACATAGATTTCACTGCTGTAATGTGAAAAGTATGAGAGGAATTTTCCATCTAAAAGGTTTAGCAACACCATGTACTTTCAGTAAGATTTGTCCTGTCAGGCCATAATTGCTTCTGAGTGCCCCACCCTCTAGTACTTTCAGAAAAAAGATAATGTCATTTAAAACTATAGGCATACAGTATACTGTGTTTCACAAATATGTATGGTCCCGTAGTCTCCGCCAAAATTTACAAAATAAAAAAGATAAGAGGTAATGCCAAATGCAGAAAAGGAACTTTGTTTCAATCATGTACTTAGTTTACAATTAGAAAATGAAGTAATTCCATTTAAGGTTGCAAACGGAGGATGCAGAACTCTTAAAGAACAGCACAACAGTAAAAAAGCTGGGTGAGTAATATAATCTTTCCACGCTTTTTCATTTCTTAGGGAAGAGTTTTTAAATGACAAAGAATACAGGAACAGTATCAAAATGGTTGCTTTACAAATGGTATTTTTTTAGAAGTCTTCTTCTAAAAATGATGGTAGGACTATATGGAATACTAAGTGAATAAACTGTAAACTCTTCCCTCTCTTCCAATACATGCTCTATCACCATAACAAGTTGTACATGAGCCTACAAGAACTCACTTGATAATCAGAAGAGTGAAATTTAGAACTGGAATTCCCTTTAGATGTATATATAAAGCATAAATACATAAGCCTTAAGATGAAAGTAAATAATGGAAATGAAGTCTTGATTATGCACTCTCTGTGGACTGCACCGACCCAGACTTTGAATTACTGAATCCCTGTTGAAATGATCCAGGCATACACAATAATAAATTATGCTCTTGTTCTGTCTTACATGCCTATGGTTACCAAATAGAAGTCACATTTGTAAATGTCTTTATTCTAATAGAGTATCTGTGACATGGCATCAATGTTGATCTGCTGATGGGAAACCACAGACAGAAGACAAGGTACTTGCTCAAACCTTGTTAGGCAGAAGTAAGGTGAACTTCCATCTGCAGGAGGCACCACAGCTGCTTGGTCAGCCTGCTGCCAAAACAGATCCAGGCAAAATTGGCAGAAACGTAATTTTGCTTGCTTAAATATTAAAACCTTGATCAGGGTATGTAACACTTTCAGAAAAGCAGTGGGGGTGCTGAATCCTGCTCATGCCTGTGTCTAAAGGAGTAATGTAGGTTCTCTTGAACCTGGACAATCGAGACAACTTCTCTATCCTTCAGTTTACCTGTTGGATCATGTGCCTTGCAAAGCTTTTGATGCTTTCTTCTTGAAAAACATTATTAAAATGCTAAATAATATTACTGTGGCTACCATTCAAGTTTTTGAATCAGTAGAACAGGTCTAAATATCTTACAAACAACCACAGTGTTGAAATTCTTTACATACTTTCGTTGTGTAGGCTGACTAAATCCCTGTAAGTTAACAGTTTCGTTCACCCTTCTTTATAGAAAATGGAAAAATGTTCACCTGCTTATGAGAAAATACATTTTATAATTTTCAAACCAGTGTTTTCCTTTTGAGGGTAAATATAAAATTGTAAAACATATAATAAACTTTCCACTATGTTTTATATAAAAAAATAGAAGTATTGCTTCATTCACATATTAAACACATGCTGCTTGTGCTGCTAGTCTCAGTGAAAACTCTCCTGTCTTTTCTAACACTGCTGTACTAACAACAAAATCAATCAGAAGTGAGAAAATGCACTGCCCACTCAGTACTTGATGCATCCAAGTCCAGACAGTGTTGGTTGCTGTCTCTACAACATCCTTAAATGTAGGAGTGAAAAGTTGCCAGTAGCCATTCCTCCTTTCCTATTTTTTTGTTTCCTTTTCGGTTCCCTCTGCATTTTACAAAGAAGCAGCAGCTCCAAGAACTTTCTGGCAGCGTGCTGTACATGCTGACTTGGAAACTCATCTCTGACTCTAATCCAAACCAGCAGGCTGTGAACAAAACCATAGTCTCTGAAGTGCAGCAAACATTTCTCCCCACCTCCCCAGTCTACTGAGACACTGTGTCATCAAAGATTTTATTGTCTCAGCAGGTGGTAACCTCGTAGTTACCTACAATTTCAATTACAAGACAAATGAGGCACTGTTATTTAAAGGAACAATTTCTCCGTTAAATGGTATGAAAAGTGAACAGTTACAAAGCTGTATCAAGGCATTTAGACAGCAGAGCAGCCAGTGTGGCAGACCAGAAAGCACAGCTGCAGTCACAGGTACATTTAGAAAGATTTCACTGTATAGCTATAGAACAGAACATGCACACAAATGTTGAAGACATAGTTGATTTAACCCCACTGTAATGAAAACAATTATGAATCCTTAAGGCCATTGCTGCCTTCCAGTTAATCATTTTCAAATATTTGCACAACCAGAAGATCAGTTCAATGTCCATACATTCCCACTGTACCATCTCCTTATGCATTCTGCCTTACTGCCAAGTACTCTTCCTTTCCCAAAAATTACGTCAATATCTTAAATACCATGTTGATAGACTTTCGTACATATCTCTACACTTAAATGCCAAGAAGACAGAAACCATCACTCATCCTATCCCTAAGAGCATAGTATGCAGTATATCACTATATTATGATGTTTACGCTGTTTTTAAAAGCATCAACCCACCCGGAAGTGCAAGGCCTGTAACCTGCTGCCTTTTTCGGTGCAACAATCATTTCTGACATAATTTAGATTTTAACTATTTATGGGAAAACCTTGAGTTTTTCTGGAGCATAGCAGAGGAATGAGATATCAAAGAAATGATGGTGCTTTAAAGAGCTGAACACTCCCAGTATCAAAGCCTCTGGAAGCCTCTCCCTTTTCCTCCCTACGGGTAACTACAGTCTGGCACCTACATTCATAATTGCAAGGCTACTTCAGAGCTTCCCTAGATTTCAGTACTTTTTAGAGGTGCATTCAAGTCTCAATTCCAGGGATGCATCCTGCAACCAAACTGTATGTAACACTCATCAGAACTATAGCTTTCATTTCAAACAGCCAAATAAATGCATTTCCCCTCGGTTCCTAGTATTCAGTCATGGACATATTCAGTGATTTTACAGCTGGAATCTCACCAGAAAGCAGATCTGTATACATTCAACATACCAAATAGTCATCTTTCCCCATGGGAATAGTTGATGAGAAATGCTAACAGGCAAGTGGGTTTGTCATATGTGTGAGGTAAGGTTGACCTTCACAAAAATGTGATTGATCAAAAAATAATGCATTTAGACATTACACTGGTGATACCTCCCCTTTGTGCAGATCCAGCACTGTTTTTAACTCACAAATGTTTTAACCACATGCAGCATTTACCTTAGACTTCTACTAGCTAAAGCTAAATAATTATTATTAGTTCCCTGTGGCCTTTGTTATTCTTTATCAGCATAATGAATCGCATCAATCCAACATGATAAACACATCTAGCTTCCAGTTCTGCTGTGCTTACCTCAGGTGTGGCAGCATGGACAGCTCAGTCCAAGCAAAACATCCACACTGAACCTCAAATAAAAAGCAAACCCTAACTACAAAAGATCAAGTTCTGACCTCACCCAGAAGCTCTCAAATCCTTCCTGTCCTTCCTTTCTACTGCTGCTCAGTGAGGAATGGTGGCTCATTCTTTCAAAATCAGCTTCATCAGTTTAGTCACTCCTCTGCATCCTGTGTGTATATCACTAATTCAAACCAATCTTGCCCTAAAAAGTTGTAATATTTTTAGTTTAACATATGGGTGCAGCAACACTTTCACACAAATAGAGATGTGAGTTAGGTTGGCATAATGCCTCTTGTAGCATTGTAGTATTTCTCTTCAAATCTTGGCAGATCTAGGCTAGGCTATCTCAGCTCTTGGCAGGGGAGGTCACTTAGGCACTATTTGCATGTGTGAAGAAGTCATATGCAACCAGTTGGTAAATACCAGCCAGGCTTCTATGGCCTTTCAAGACAACTTCACTGAACCAAATAATTATTTTTTGTTGTACATCCATATGTTTGGTGCAAACGGGTAGTACAATTTCACAAATTGTTGTATAATATAACTATTTATAACTATTGATGTCTGTTTTTCATAAAAGTGAAATCCTGTGAAATACTACCAAAACGCCACTACAGCCTTTAGAGTAAAAAACAATTATTTTCCTGGATTTCATTGCTCAAGACTTGTTTGTTTGAGGATCTAGTATCTCAAGGCAAATTTTTTTTTTTCATGTATAGACTAAATGAACAGTAGAAGAGTCTTCTGGTTGCAGTTCTAGCTAAATAGCAATTGCAATAACCCCATTGAAGGATGAAAGGGATGAATAACACAAAATTAAACTATTTTTCTTTGCGCTTCCCAGATGGAAAATGTGACCAATCCACTTAATTTATGGTACACTTTTCAAAAGAGTGCATTCACTATGTGGCAAAATGAGGCTGCTTATTTACTCATTTGCAGAATACTAATGGATACTGCTAGGATCCAAAATCTGATTATGTCACTCATTTTAGGAAGAATTGCAGAATCCACAGGAATTAATGAACTTCAGGCAAAGCCAGGGTGCAAAATTTCTGTTTCTTCCTTTATATGCTGCACTCTATTTCTCTCCTACCCTTTGTCACTTCATTTTTATTCACCCTCAAGGCCCAGTGGCTCCATCCTCACCAGCCTCTGCTTCCTTCCTTTTCCCTCAGGGTGCTGGTGTCTTCTGCCTTTGCTGAATGTGCCCAAAGAGATCACAGGTCACTATACCTCGCTTCCAGTGTTGAAGGTGCACTGGCACACTTTTACAAATGCATCTACAGGACTTCAAAACTAAAGTTCATTCAATATTGATGACCAAAGGCACTCCAGAAGCAGCGAACAGCAACTAAAGGGGGGGGGCATGCTTGAGATCACAAAGAACACTCTAATGCACAAAAGCAAGGTAAAAAACCACAAAACCAAGAGGATTGCCACGTCAAAACCTATTAGCAGCAACAATGGAGTTATATATTTCTATTTACATTTTTCCTTTCTGGTATATACGGCTCATTCCAATAGCCTGGGTTGTATTATCTTTGAGCGTACCGTGCCGTTCCGTTTAAACTTCTCACTCAGTCAGAGTTAGGGTAAGAACATGGGACATTTCTACAAGGATTCCAGAAATGTTAACAGACATCTTCAGTACAGGAAACTCAACTCAGCAAAGTATGGTATGGGGGAAAAAAGAAAAAGCTGAAAAAACTACGGAGGAGGAAACATGAATGAAAAATGTGGGAAATGCCAGGCTTGTAATACTATGCACCACAACCCAAATGATGGCATCACTCAGAGATGGCAGTCATCCCAGAGCTGTATCAGGAAAGATGCAATTTCGCAAAAGGAACTGAAAAGCGGACTTTGAAGCCACGTTTAGCCTATTAAAAATATGTCTTATTTCCATTGATGCTGGTGACAAAATACTGTATGATTTTATGGATCCCAGACGGTATATTTAGATTTGCTCATTTTCATTTTGGAAAATGAAATCTGTACTAGAGCCAAAAATTATGACCACTACTACAGTTTTGGAGGAAAGGGTTCATTCGTAAGTTTGGGTGGATGCTGACTTCTACATATTTCAGTTTTTAATAAGCAGTCTATAAGTCCTAGCATACTGTGGTGGAAAGACTATGAAAACAAGATAACTTTATTATGGAAATATATAGAGTATATGACAAAATGTGTGAAATATATCAGTATTATTAAATATTAAATTATTAAATGCTGATATATGAAAAATATATAATTCATTACTACCAAACACCAACATCTTTTCCTCCTAAGAAACTACTGGAGAAATAAATTTTCATTAAAAAATGCTAAAGGTTGCAGATAACTGCCAATTACTTCAGTAATTTATGTTTCAGTGAAGGTAAGAAATGCATGTTTTATTTATTATATCACAGAAATGGAAGCTAAAGTAATGGACCAAATAAAAGTGGAGAAGCAGAGCTGGTAAGGATCACAATGTTGTTATACCATGCAGCTAGGCTGAAGAAGGATCAGTATACATAGACAGGTTCACAATGGTTTTTTTCTGGCAAGTGTGTAATTCTCTGCAGACCATCACTCCTATTCTTCCAATACAACCTCTGCTTAAGTCTGCCCAGTGAAGTTTTTCTTTTGAATCCCTACTACAGATTTAGTCAGTAGCTGCCTGTCTTGTCCTCCACGGATCTGGGGAACAACTGATAATTCCTGTGGATGTAACAGTTTTGAAGACTGTTATCAAGTTCCCTTCTCCCACACCATGAGTCTTCTTTCCAGACTAAACAAACCCAGTTATTTCAAGCTTTCCTTGCAGGTCATATCTTTTATACCTCTTATCAGCCCTACTGCTGTCCTCCAGACTTCGCTTTGTCTACATCTTTGCTGAATGCAGTGACCAAAACTGCACTCACCAGTGTGAAGCAGAGTAATTGCCTCCTGTTTCTGACATGGACACTTCCATAAATTTATCTGACACACTTATGCCGTTCATTTCTTAGCCTGCAAGGTAGACTAAATCCAGTTCTAACTCCAGTACCTTGATGTTGCTGCACAATTTTCTTCCTTTTCTCATTTTACCGTTTAATTTCCTCTCCTTAATTGCACACACAGACTTCGCAGTTTTCCGTGTTGAATTTAAATTTATTGATTTCAGACCATTTTTCAATTAAGTGAAATTATTTTGAGCTCTGACTTTATCCTTCAAAAATCCTGAAATTCCACTCAGCTTACTATTGTGTTCAAATGTGGAAATTCCATTCCATCATCCAAACTGCTGCTGAAAAATGTGTACTAGAAATAGATTCCAGACAGATACTTGGTAATCACACTAGAGAAGTCTTTCCAGTTTGACAGCAAAACAATATTCCTAAATTATTTTCCACCCATTAAGCATACATTAAATTAATTTATGCCTTAATTCCATAGTTTATTTTAATGAATTTGAAATGGGACAATGTTGAGTCAAGTTGAACAGATGCACTTCCTCACATCCATAAAAGCAGACACTCTATCAAAGAAGGAATTTGGATCTGACTAAAATCTACTTTAGTCCTTGTAAGTCTACTACTTTGCCTGATTCTATTCACATCTCTATCCTTCCAATGAATTTAAACTGATTTCTACAGCATTTCAGTTAATTTGGAAGCTTTTTGGTTCCCATATCATTGACATGTCTGTACTATTTTAAACCCTCTGTTTACCTCTTTGCAAAGAGCAGCCTCATCTTTGCTGATCCACCATGCTCTGACCCACTTGGACATTATCATCCTTGAAGGGCTCTTGAAAAGACTCACTAATGCTGCACTTAGCTAGCTAGAGAAAGTCCCTGTTATGTGAGCAACAATGAAGACACAAATCTATAGAGATAAACAGTGATAAAAGGAACCTGGCTTTACTCGGAAGCACTTCCTCAACCAAATACTGAGGTCAGGTTAAGGATGGAAATTTCCAGGACGTATGATTACCAGAAAATGCTTTGAATGCAGATTCCCTGTTTTGGAGACAAAGGTAATTTTAATGGACACCTGGGCTGTTTCATGCCCCATGGCGTTAGTATCCAGGAAAGCTCCTAGAAAGTTATATTTGTTAGTACAACCATAACCCTGGAACTGAGGAACTTACACTTCCCTTAAATTTGTCTAGGATAATCAGCCTCACATTTGAAATTATCTAGCTTGGATAAATATCCTTTAACTTGTTTTTCTTGAATTATGAACAGTGTTTCTCTCTTCCTCCACACTAAACTGCTAAACTTGTAACCACAATATGTTTATTTACTCCTGTTTCAGTCAGCTACAGAATATATACATATATTGTATTTTTCACCCTAATTTCTTACTCATTTCAAGACCTGCAGGATAAAAAAAAATCTTTGCAGTACTTGCACAATTCAGAACCAGGCTTACAGTAAATAATCTTACACCTTTTACCTTACCTTCCAACATGAATTCAGACAGGGTATGGAGGGAATACCCACCAAATACACCATGTAACACCAGGAGGGAGGATGCACTATGATTAAAAGTGATTTCTCCTCTGGGTTTCATTAGCAAGGGTCATCTCAGTGCCGGTGCCACTTAAGTGGGAGAGGACTGAACGACCTCAAAAATCATATAAGGTTTATGATTTTTATGAGCATGAGTATGATGGCAGAATTTCAGCAGAAGACGAAGGAAGCACTCAGAATGCTTTCAAAACAATTTTGTTAAGTTTTTTATTATTTCATTCAGCTTTACTTTGAAAGAAAACTAATGCTGCAAATTCAAGCACTCAGGAGATGAAGACTGCCGGAGTAAAATCTAATTTGACCCCTGTGTTACTGTGAATTATAATACGATGAATTGTAACATGTTTATTTAATTTTATCAGCACATTTTTCCTTAGTACTCCAATTAACTCCTTCAGTGCTTTGAATAGCCTTGAAGCAATTTTTTTTTTTCATCTTCACTCCTGAGGTCTAGGAGTCATCTGACCTCTCCTGAGAACAGTATTCTTAAATCCGCTGGGGTTTTTCAGTGCTGCTCAAATTAGCATCTGAGTGTCTTTAGAAATCCTAATTAAATTACTACTATAACTTGTCTAGTAACTTATAGATGGAAAATTGAAAGTTTAAGTGTTTGGCACTTCACAATCAAACAGAAATCTCAGCTCTGCTAAAAGCACTTTGTGACCATATGAAAACACTGCTTAATTGACTGGTCTAGAATTGTCAATAAAAACTGTGGAATAGGCAAGGAGAAGACTCAGTTTCCTCAGAAACATTGAGTTGAAATGTTTTTCCTCCACATTGTACTGTCTGCAAATGATGGCCGACATCACCAGCCAGGAATCCTATCTCAGGCCTTCATTAATTCCAAAGATGCAGGTAGCCTACAAAAAAACTGGAATGGTAATTTCACAATACATGACCACAAAGCAGCTGAGTTAAATTTAGGCTGGCTATTTTCTAGTCTTTTAGTGATTGACCTGATCCTTCAGTAATGCTCTCTTCACACAGTTGAGTTTTTTGAAGACTTTTGTAATGAGTCTGATTCTCACCCATGCCCACTCATCAGTTCTATTTCCAGGCTGATGTGAAGAGGGAGCTCTGTGAATAGCTGACCTAATATATGGAAAGGCTTCACATTTCACAAGTTCCTACGCTTTCTGGTATTTGATAATACAGTTTGTCAGTTTTTCACTTTTTATCCAACCTGGGATCCTATCGGAGAATGCAGACAGGCTCCCTCTGAGGCAAGAGCCTCCGCAGCTACGTTTGGGTCATGGGAATCTTTCAACTGACTTTAAGGGACAGTGATTTGGATTTTAAAAAGATGCCAAAAGTGAGGTTTTCTCTGTATTTTCCAGGGCTTCAGACCATTGTTCAGACAGGTAGCCTACAACTAGTGTGTACAGTGAATTGTTATGTCGGGTTTAGTCTGCCAGGCTGATGTCTGTATGTCTTGAGGAGTTCTTGACCTTCTCGTGCATTGCAAGAGAGATTCCACGTCTCAGAGCTAAGGTAACTAAAAGCTTTGAAGTAGGCTGTAAACATGCATAGCGCACAAATAACCTGGTGGTTTTGTTTTTTGCTAGAGGAAATTTTCAGTGTATTTATAATGTCCTTTGATGCACCCTGTAAATCTGCAAACAAGAGGCCACATGTCCTTTCGATGAAACTTCACTTATAAATATATGTAAAACAAGCTGCTGGAAGAGTTTCGAAGAGTTTGAAATAAATAAACAGAAAGAGTTACCCTACATCACCAAAATACAGCTTAGTTAGATTTTAAAAGCTCAATAAGGAAAGCTCTTGCTCCCACAAGTTACAAAGGGTTGTTAAATAGCTCTTCTTAACAAGTTATTTAAGAACACCATGTCTGAACATGAGATTCAGATGTACAATGGCTTATGTGTTTCAATCCTTTTTAAGTAAGCCCCCACAAACCATGCATGTATGAATTAAACAGAGACAATTAGGAATTAATTTCCTTTTCCCTACACAAAATTTCACTCAATTCTAGAGCTGAAATCAGGCAAACTCTAATGTGTGTATCTGAATTATTCAGACAAGTCATTCTATCCTAAATAATAGAAAAGGGGTGCAAAGGACTGCCACAAAACTTCCTGTATTAGATGGCAGCAAATCTAGAGAGGCAACTTATCTTGAAAAGGTATTAATGGAAATGAGAAGCAGGTTCCATAAAATGGGCTATGTACTACACGATAAAGTCTGGAAATCTTGTTGGTCACCATTCATAAAGAGAGGACAGAAGTCTTGGTTGACCTGATGAACCTGTATTTTCTAGCCAAAACCCTGCTCTTGTCTTTAATAACTCAAACACATGTTTTAGGTGAAAAACCATGCTGTGGTCATCCCAAGCAAGAGAAAGAAATGAGACTGAGCATTACCTTACAGCATATGGAAAGAAAGGAAACTTGTACCCATCTATAACAATGTACATGTCCGCAGGTTCTTCGGTATTTGGCACTGAAGCCTGCTTGCCTCTGAAAGAGGCAGTGATACACTGCACTGCAAGAGTATTTTAACTCCCCTGGAAGACACTAGGGCAGGATGTTAATCAGCACAGCAGCACTGGTGTTAATACCCCTTCTGTGGAAGCAAGCAGGACATCATCAACAGCACTGTGAATGGCTTTGCAATGGCACACAACATCAAAATAGTTGCTTCAACAAACTTATGCATGTGACCTGTCACCATTGTTCTCCACAACAAACTACCAAAAAAAAATGAAGGCAGAATTCTTTTCTAAAACTCCTTAATTTTAGGCCTTTCTCTTTTCTATACATTAAATCCGGGCCTTGATGATTTCTAGGCAGTTTTGTAAAAATCTGTCTGAATTTCACAAACATATTTACAATTTTGGTTTTCTGCAGCTTTCTTCCAGATTATCCAAATCCAGGGGGTTGATGTTCAGGCATGAAAAAATCCCAAAGCAATTTAAACTATATTGTTTCATACCAGCTGATAGGGTAGTGACAGTCTTTACAAATACGAAAGCATCTTGCAGAAATAACCTCATGGACTAGTGTACACTGTATTCCTTGGTAGGATCTCCAGAGCAGCAACTTTAGACAGGCTGCTCATCAGTGAACAAATTACCATTTTGATCAGCTTTTACAACCATTCATCTTTTGCTGCCCCAAACATTTGAATGAGACTAGGCAACCCTTTCATCTAAATGAGCTGCTGTTGCACAGAGTACCATTAGCTTACATAAACCTGCTGCTGTAAGCATCTACTACCACAGCCTGGTAGTGACATATTGATTCTCAAGCTGGAACTAGTTCCCTTGAGACTAGAGAGCATATGGCTGTTTGTTAGACCTGCTGGGTAAAACATGTTGATGACTAGGAGGAAAAACAAGAAAAAAGTAGGTGTTAGTCTTTGTGATTATTTAAATAATTGATTTTAATTCTTAAAATAAGAATAATAATTCATTCTTAGTAACTGCCTTTTCTTTTTTTTCTTTTTTTAACCAAATGAGCTTCAGAACTGGGTCTTCCACTGTGTTTATTATAGACTGGAATTCATGATCACTGGACTTACAATCAATAGTGATATTGAGTTGAAACTATTAGATGTTGAGGTAAAACAAAGTATTGAGAGGCAGCACCAGAGACTATTGGCATATATGTAACTGAGATCATAACTAAACACCTGTTGTACAGAGCCTGGCCAGACAGCTGGACAGCCGAGCAATCTGGAAGACTCTACCCATGAAATACTTAATGGGCTTTATGTTAGAACACAAAGAAAGCTGGTTTAGCTCACACCAAAAGTCTGTGCTGTGTCTACCCCAAAATAGCTACAAGGGCGGAATATAATGGAAATTCTTTTTCAAGTGAGACTCCATCTTTTCCCCACACAAAATACCTCCACACATGAATTAGATCAGTATTTAGGGTACTAAATTTCTATGTTTAGCAGTATAAAACTCATATTTATTGAAACTTTTTGGTCTGGACTTATAAATTATGTTAAGTGGCAAAGTTAAATATTTAAAATATATTCCAGCTGAGGCACTCAGAAAAGAAGTGCAGAGCAGGAAGAGGCACAGTGGTAGAGCAGCACACACTCAGCCCTTCACAGGTGCTAAACGTGCATAGGAGGAGGGTGGGTGGTCACAGAGGGGAGGCAAAACCCTGCTGTGGGAAGACAGTAGGCACTGTGTTATTCCTCAAAACCCTGCCCTTCCCACAAATCTATCCAAAATGCTGCTGTAACACCAAATCATGAGACAATTATGTTTCTGGACTCTTACATGAATCCTAAATCCCCGGACAAGCCAATGAGTCCCTTGTGGGAAATACTTGGGAGCATTACAGAAAGAAAAGGTGGAACACTTGATGCAGCAGGCAATTTTTATTCATCTTTAACATGATTTAACAGTTCTACCTTCCATGGAAGCTGGTAAGTGGCCCACTGAGGTTAACTAAATTAGACTCCATGACAGACTAACCAAAGCTTTCCATTATTTTTTTCTAGGGGACAAAAGTAAAATAAAACCGTTCTTTCCCACTTTAATTCAGCTCAGTACTTTCCTGACAGGTCTGCTCATTCTGAAGCAGAGTCCACTTCTGCTTTCCTCCTACCATCACCCCCCGCTCTTCTTCTCCAACCTCCATCTCACTCTGCAGCTGATCAGAGTGCAGCACTAGCACTGGTGGTGGTAAAGCTCACTCAGCCCACATTATTCCATGACCAATTCCTGGAAAAATTACATTCTTAAAAGCTTTTCTTTATTAGGAACCTGAAAATATATTTTAATCATTTTAAAGAAATGTTGAGAGTTTTTAAGGAGCATATTGCAGCCCATGAGGAAACTGAAACAAGCTAACCTGAAGCTGCAAGCTTTATCCTCTTAAATTGAGCTGGGGACTGTCAAACTAAGTTTTATTAACACTGTCAGGCCAGAGGGTCAGTAAGCAAGAACTCAAGTGCTCCATGTCTCCTGAACTTTTCCTGAATACTTCTGGCACATCTTTAACTGTAAAGTTCAGAGACTTCCAAAAATACACTGCTGAGACACAGCTGCCCGCTGGCAGTGGCATCTCTGCCCGGGAAGGCTGCTCGCTCCCCGCCGAGTGCACGGGGGGACGGCCGTGACCCCGGACAGGCTCGCAGGGCAGCTCTGTCATCTGGGCAAAAAGTCAAGAGAGCTCAACCCTGGCACAGACAGCAGCCCCGCAGGGCAGAGCTGTGTGGCTGTGGCAGCCAGTGGGAAGCCGTGCTGCTCTCATGGAGATGTGGAGATGGGACAGGGATGGCTGGATTTACCCACAGACTCACCGCTCCAGGAAAACCCAGTTCCCTGTTCAGACATGGGTGAACCATAAACTGTGAGAAGCACAGGATCAAACCAGGCTCAGGAAGAATGATCATTAGAGTTGCTGTAGCACTACTACACAAAACTCTGCATTTAGTTGTGCAAAGTAATGACAGAGATGAGCAGGAGAGAAAACGACATAAAACTAACTGAAGATTAGAAGGACCGCTTTCTCTGATTTTCAGTTCTGCCTAATACACATGGAAGAGTGATAGCAGAGTCTTATTTTCCTACCAGACTTACAGATTTTGATGCCCTTTCTGTAGTTTACTTAGTCGCTCTCCTACACAGAGCCCCCTGAAATAGTTAATATTGCACAACATACTCATCCAGGTTTTTTGGCTTTTATGCAAAACCTCTTCAGAGTAGGCAATGAAAAACTGCTTTAAAATACAAGGAGAAATTCTAATGACTCCATAATAAATAATAAATATAACAAAATAATAATATACAATAAATATTATAATATACAATATAAAATAAAATATAAGCATTTTTTATTTTATTTTATATTTTTTCTGATGCTGCCTTCACATTTTTTCATACCTTCAAGGAAGTGATAAAGCTAATGGGCTCAAAATGTACCGCCTACATTCATTACTTTCATTTACTCTACTTAAGAAACAGTAGCATCAAATTAATTAAACACCATTAATTAAACACCATTCCCTCTTGCATACCTAAACACTTCTGCACTTTAAATATGTCTGCTGCCTGGCACACAGACATTTATCCATAAAGAAAGCAAAAGAACAAACCAGAAATTCTTCTTATTTTGCATATATTACACATTACAATCCTTTGAAGCCTAAGCAAGATAAAACTGCCTTCAGGTAGGTATCTTATGCAGCTGAAAAAAACCCCAAAAAACAAACCACCCAACCCATATAAGTCTAACTTATTTTGTTTGTTATACTTACTTGGGTCCTATTTTGTAAGGACACAATTGCTTTGAAAATAATATCTTAAAATTTACAAGCTTTTCCAAAGCATCATGGTGAGTCTTTCTTATTTTCCATCATTCTTTAACAAAAGCCCACTCACACCCCCTAAGCACTTGTTTCTCTAGACCCCTTTTGTGCTCCATCCCAAGAAACTGGATCAGCTAAACTTTTTCTTCTGAAATTGAAAATTCCTTAGTTTCAGTTACACAGTAAACAACAGGCATAAGGAGATGATTTTACATGCCTATTGCTCAACAGCAGTAAAGACGCCACTGCTGAACTACATTTTCATCTTTCAGGGCATGCTGAGGCTGCTTTCTGCAGAGTATGCCTTGATGCTGAGAGAGGGCCGAGGAGGCTGCAGACTGCAAAGCTGTGTAATCAGGGCTGCTGGCACCGGTGACAATTGTCTGAGCAAACAATGCTGCACCAAGCCTGAGGCTCACACAAAACTTCAGACCTAAAGTCCTTCTTGGTTAAGTATGAGGCTGTTCAGAGCACAGTTTTATACGCAAGTCAATATCCTTTCAAATGAAGCCTTCAGCAGAAGAGATGCACCTATTCACATGAAGAATGTACGAAGAAAAGGGTTTAGCATTGGCAGCCAGACCCTGTTATGAACAAATCTGGTGAAATGTGCTTACATTGGAATATTACAAAAAAGGTAACAATACTGACAGGATCAGTCACATAGTTAAAAACACTAACTGGTCTGGTTCCTACATCATGAAGCCTCTATTCCAGTATTGCAACACTGTGTCTGGATCTCTCTGAGAGCAGCAGACTGCTCTGACACCTAAGTGCTGCAGGGGGAAGTCGGGAGATAAATTCCTAATATAAGGGGCCTAATGAAGCATCTCTACCTGCTCGTACCAGCAATCCAACTCCACATGGGCCTCCCCCAATACCTGACAGGGCAATCCTGTCTCAGGTACCAATAAGGAAATTATATGAGTGACCTTCAGGTATCATTTCCTTTCACAGGTAAAACTTGGGATTTCCATCTCCAGTCGAGCTGACTGGCAAAATCTAGGATGAATTAGTCTGAAAACCTCTGGAAAACCATACTCTCTAATTCATGCTGCTGTTCTGCTACACACATGGCCTTAGAAGACAAGAACAGACTTGTGCCTGAATAAATTAAAAAGTTGAGAGTGCAGCCCTGTGCATTTGTGCAGCTGGTGAGTCAATAGCAAAATGACAAGCTTCAGGAAACAGCATCCACATAAGCATGTAAACAGAGTTGTCCAAAGTCTTGGCTCCATTACTCCACCAGTTCTGTGTCGCTGCTGATATGTGAGTGAGCCTATGGACTTGGCTCACTGTATTTTTACCATTTCAAATCTAATCCCTTAATACACAATTAGGAAGGTGATGCATATTCACCAACTGCAGGGGAGTCAGTCTGGATTTGCACACATCATATTACCATTAGAACAATGGAAGTGTATGCACCTGCAAGAAATAAATTAAAAATGCTCTGCATTTTGTTTAGCATCACTTTGAACCCTACCTGGAAGAATCCTGTCACAGAACAGCCCTTTACCACCCTGAGTTTATCCATGGAATAATGAACTTTCTTTCCAAGTTTTTCAGTATTAGTAATGTGAAGGACAACTGGCACAAGTTTGGAACACCATAAGTATTCAAGAGACTAAAGAGACTGAATTATGAAGGAACATCAAGAAATCATGAACAAACAAACAAATAAACCAAGCATGGCCAGCAAGGTAAAAAAATTATTGTAAAGCAACATAGCAACAGTTTCTGTGTGAGTATTCTGTGCCCAGACTCGATAGGATTAGTATGGTGGACAAAAGTATAATTCACTGTTACAAAGAGTTACAAAATAGAAAACAAAGGCTCACAGTTAGAAAATAATTCTTCTTCCTGAAATAACAGCTCAGAAAAAAGTTTCTGTGCTTAAGGCATTCATTACTGAACAAGAGCAAGCGCTACAAAAATGTGCTGGAGCAAACTCTTTTTTCACTAAAAATGAAGTGGGTAAGAGGAATTAAGATTATTAATATTTCTGTTTTTCACAGATCCTACATTTAAAAAACATCTTTTCATTGGGACTGGATTTAAATAGTGATTTGGTCTATTTCTTAAGATAGAGGTCTCACAGTGACCTTTTGTGCCTGTGTATGTTTACCTGTGTAGATAAAGGGTCAGAATAGTGTGTACATGTGTACATTAGGAAAAGAGAGAGATTTAGATACCTTCCTCACCTGAGGCAGAAAATATAAAGTATTCTGAATTCACAAATGTCTTGAATAGATATATATCCTGTTGCTTGAGGGAATGAGACATAAAAGCTCTAAGAAACAAGTGAAGTTAATGAAACAGAGCCAAATTCTCTGCTGGAGTAATTTCATTAGAGGTAAATGCAGCCGCCCCCACATACACAGCTGAGAAATATACTTGAATGACGAAGAGATGAAAGGGAGTCAGTCCAAACGTGTGGTTTCAAACTGTATTTTTCACTGTCAGCACAAATTCTAATTGCAACATAAGGCAATTTCTATCCATTACACTTCAGCACTGGGTTCAAAGTACACATAGCCCTGCATTTCATGGGTTTTAAATTTGTAGTATCAGGATTATTTTGATACATATATTGATTACTATGTAGGCCTTATTTTTAAGAAATGTACCATTTTCACCCTGACTCATTTTATTGCTTTTGTCCCCTAACTTCTGTAAAAATAATTTAGAAAACTTAATTCACAGTTTTCATCATTTAATAGTTGCTTTCAGAGCAATAGTTTCCTTCAAGCCATAAAGTAAATTGTTCTTACAAAGTACCAAATGACAATTTAATTAACTTTATAAAGTTTTAAAGTAGTTATTCACCAGGGTTTAAATGCATTCCAGGACACAGTCATCTCTGTATGTCTGCATGCAGCTTTTGGGGATCACTAGCAATACAACTGACAAATCTGTTCACTCACCACAGCAAGAACTTAAAACCTCCAAGAACTGGAGTACCTTCTGGCAACATGCACAAAATTAACCCAGTTTTGGCACCTGTGAGCCAGTCTAATGCCAGGACAAAGTGTTACCAGCCTTTGAAAATTACACGTCTCCCAACATTCAACTTTGGAGATGGAGAACAACTGATCCATGAGACCTAATCTGTGCAAAAGACAATCAAAGAGAAGATTTTGGGGGCAGGTGGCTAATGCCCCTTCAGCAGGCTGTGCAAATCATTTGGTGGATGTGGAGAACAGAACAGAGGCTGGCCCCAGCTCCAGTCTTCCACCAGCCAACGGCTGTCCCTAAAGGACAATTTCTCTGTTTTACAGAGCTACTGCTTATTATAAAATAAGGTTGCAATTATGAAAACAAGACATTGCACTTATGACTCAGATCTAATCTGAGCCCCGTAAGCTTCTCAGTCAAATTCAGCTCATTCTCCATTACTTTTTGTATATCATGGCCGGGGCTAAAGAGAGGAGTGAAAAGAGAACCTTAATTAACTTATGTCTCCTGCCTACAACATTATTTAAGAAACATGGACTGGAATTGGAACTTCCAACTCTTTGCTTCCAAATTGAATTATTGAAATTAAAACATTTTTTTCTCTTTCTTCATTATATACAATGCAGAAAAGAATGTAGTGTCTGCTCAGTTCTTTGAATGTAAACTATGCAAACATTTCTCTTCAGGCAAAACTTTCTGCAGATTCCAGGCTAATAGTTGTACCTCGCTGCAGACCTGAACAAGACAACTAAATACCAAGATTTGTGTCATATTCCTGTCCTCAAAGATTCTCTGCTAGATACTTCCAGGTAATGTTTAAAGAAACCTGATCAGCTTTGGAGCATTTATTTGACAGGGTTGCTTCAGCTCCCAGTCTGAGGTGCCTAACTCTCAAGAACAAGCACAGACACAAAGACACAGTGGCTTTGCATTCCAGCCCAGGAGACAGTCTCATAATTTTTTTGCCACGAAATTTCAGCACATCATTCTGTATTAGCCCTCACTTTGTAGCATTTTTTGCATGCAGTCACTATGTAGTACATTGTGCACTCCAGTGTGCAACATTTAGCAAGTAGATTGTCTGTTGAAGCTCATCCAATACATATTAATAAAAATTTTTCAGCTAATGATGTCAGAGACCTTCGTATGAGATTGTGCCACTGCACATTAGCCATTACACAGTTTGCTACTGAGTGAGAAGAACTTAAATCCTCAAATCACAGCCCATCAGTTATCACAGGTATCTGCCACTCACCTGCAATAATCCATCATTCATCCTAGAACAACAAGGCCTGGGAATGTGTAAATATGAGGACACTTGGGTGAGAATGTTGCTACACAAAGCTAATTCAGACATAAAATGCATTCATTCTTGTTGATTTTAAGCTGAGCCTTACATATTTCTTGCATATACCTAAGAATACTTTGGACGCATATTCAAGTTCCTGTTCTTATTTCTTGCTCTAAGGGAAATACTTTATAGGCTTTTTTTTTTTTCTTAATTTAACGAGAGATATGTGTGCTTTCACTGAGTGCTTAAATGCATTAAAAAAGCCATGGTATGTGTCTACTAGGCTTATACAGTATGTAAACCAGACTATGAAAAGGGATGGTAGTCCTACCCAGTGGTTAAAGGCACAAAAGAGCCATGGGAACCTTGCTCTGGCCTTTATTTTTGGCTTAGTAAAACAAACCCTAATTATTTATTTGTCAAATTACTATCTGTTACAGTTTGAACTTTCCTCAAGCCTTGCTCTCCTAATGAAGTTTAATCTGCCTCTGGCTTGAAGCAAAAGAGCATTGTGTGTTCGTGTGTAGGCAGTGCGAATGTGGTTTTGCAGGAAAGGAAGTCTTCTGAATGTTGGGGGCTAAAATCAATGGAAAATGGAAACCAGCCTATTGCCCTTGTTTTTCCAGCTGTCAAATTTTACTCTCATAAAGCAGACAGTATTTCTTTACAACCTCATTAGTTTTTCCTAAGCAAACTGACAATACCATTCACTGTTCTGTGACTGGAATCTCCATAATTTATGCTATTCTTCTGTGAGAAATACTCTGAACACTTGTGTGCAGAAAAATGAACCTTTCAGCAATGTGTTCAGGGGCCCAAGCATCTCTTCTACTTTACTTTACATTTTAACTTGGACAGCGAACTAGATACAGAAGGGAGAAAATGTGAATCAAATTGGAGGAGACAGCAAGTGTGAAAAATGGCAAGGGTGATGCAATTTATTTTAGCCTGGAAAAATAGTATGTAGCCTCTTAAGGAATTTGGAATTAAATAACAATAGATTTTATAGAAAGAGAAGGACATTATAGAGACTGGTTTTCTGAAATCCTTCTATGATTATACTATTTTAAAAGCAGACAAATTGGGGATGGGGAAGGTTCTGTGTTACACAAGGCAGTCTATGATTTTGCATGTGATCTTTATGTTAGACTTGGGTGTGTAGACATCAGACCATCAGCTTTCTGACCCATGTGTTTGTCATGTGTGAAAACTTCTCAGATGTGGTGCACTGGTTAACACTGAGCAGGTCAAGCTATGAACGGGAGTCAACAGCAGAGTAGTAAGAATAACTTTGCACCTATTGCAAGCTATGGATATTGGCTGTATAATCCAACTCAACCTGGCAAGGCTGGCATTTGGGTTTTATGTTTTCCCTTCCTCTAAAGGTTTGATACGCTGGGAGAAATGGTCCTACTCTCAGTCTGATTCCAATGAATCTCATTATTATTATTATGGAAAAAAAGGCAGCTTTAATCAGCTATGTATGAGACATATTTAATTGACTGCAGGAGAGACAGTAATGAATTAATTTCTCATCCACCCCCATGTTTTTCTCACTGACTAACATAAGCATTAGCACTGCTCTGCTGAAAATGAGAGTATTCTGCTTTTGATTTTGCCTTTTCTTCTCAACTGTAGTGTAACATTCTCTCAATTAGGAAAATTAAATGTTCTCAAATGTGAAAATATTAACAGACTGCACAAGACAGAACAACTACAGAAAAGGTTTTTTTCTTCAACCTTTGTCTGAACTTGTAAATTACTGATTTCTTTTTGTGGTAGTTGCTTGACATGCCTCATTTCAGTTGCTGCCAGTTGTCATAAGACGGCAAAGTACAGAAAAGTCTTTAATTCTGCTTCCACCAGACAAACCTCAAAATAAAAGCTTGGGTGCAGCCATGTTGGATAGCGGCTAAAGAGAAAAGCAGGGAAAAACAAAAGTGCAAACCAACTCAGTCTCTATAAATAATACGAAGTGGCAATTACTGGTATGGGCAGTGAAGAGGGGACAGTAGCAAACGTGTGTCCTTTTCATCATTGCCAAGAGAAGTAGCAAGGCCTGTCCCAAGACATGTAAATGCCACCTTGTTAATGCAAAGCCACATCCATGGCCCTGAAACCTCTGAACTGGATAAACCCTTCATGCTGCGGTTTGGACATATTAAAAAAATGTAAAAACATAGAAACTGATTTTAATCTATTCTGTTTTCATTCTAACATTCATTAGAAAATTGAATACTCTCTTACAGTGAAAGAAATCACTGAACACTGTCATGTATCACTGTGTTCATAACTGCACACCCTCTTCTACGGTACAGTGTGATTAAATGTAGATTTCTAATTTAAATACTGCAACCACTAGAAAATATGATCATGATTCTGTGTTCAGTAATGTCACTGGACTTCAGAAGGGGTTTTTGTGTCCCCACAAAGAGAAATGTCTTTTTAACTGTTTCCTTTTGTTTTGCCAAAACCAAATGGAAATATGTAAGACAGAGAAAGACTGCTGCAATACAAACGATATTCTGGGCATAAACTCTGTGGACCATTTTGAAATTAAAATGTATCTGACATGAATATGGATTTTTTTCTTTAAGTTTTGTGCCATAAGTTACAGTTCTGTAACACAATCTTACTTTGTGTGTAACATCCATAAAATTGAAGTTGGAATGAAAGATTAAAGAAATATCCTTCCCATATCCTCCTTCTCCCTACGAGTTTCCTTTGGTTTCGACATTTTGGCTTGCTTCTCTCTGAGGGCCCATTCTGCCTAGTCTACCAAAGCTATGCTGGAGGAGCAGGTCCCAGTTCTTTCTACCTTAACAGTAAAAAAACCCCAAAAAAAACCAAACACAACCCCCCCCTGCCCCCCCCCCCCCAAAAAAAAAATCACATAATAATAAAAAAACTTGCAAGACTCGTTCCTGTATTTTGGAGCACCAATACATGTCACTATATAGCCAAAACCACACCAGGAGAGTATGCTATCTTGCCTGTTCTTAAATGCTAGGATACCATTCCTCTGGGGTGGGATATGCACATGGAACTAAAAAGTCTTAATCCTGTTAGCACCATTTACATTGATTACGGTCTACAAGACCAGCACTAAACCTGCTATTCCCTTTACCTTTCTTTCAGCCTCTTTTTTCACACTGAGAAGGAGACAAGGCAGAGGAGGTGTGGCAGCTGGGCAAACAGAGGCAGCATATTTTGCTATGAACTGTGACCCCCAAATCCTAAGCGGTATTTGTGAAAAAGAACAACCTTGTTGGTACTTTCTATCAATAAAGAAATCATGAACGGATTTTTTTTCCTAACTTAATTTAGAAAGAAAATGCTTTTATTTGCTCTTAAAAAAAAAAATCCTCAGCTTGTCTAGTCTTTTTTATCATTGGCATTTATTATATTAGATAACAGCTGCTGAGAGCCTTCAATCACAGAGCTTTTGAAGGCTGATGGAAGCATCAAGTTAATATTTTCAATAGCTCTGGGATCTGAACCCATATCCTCAGGATTAAGGCAGATCAAATGAAAATGAATATCCCTTTACAGAAAAAACCCACCTATCCTTTGCCACACAGAGAATGAGTTTGTCTGCAGAGAATCTAAAGAAGTAAACTGAGATCTATTCTATTTTATTCTTCATATGCAAGAGATTTTGATATTACCAAATGACACAATGCTCTGGCTTCCCCTAGAGATAAGAATTAATGCCCAAGATGTAAATTAATAGGAAACTAGTAAACAGACTTTTCCTTTTAAACTGCATATAGGAATTGAGTCAAGACTCAGCTGGGAAGGAATCAAAGGGTATCCTCAGAAAGTTATAGAGAGATTCCTCTAAAAATGGCTGGCAGGCAATTTCCTTATAATATCATCAAACTCAGCTTCAAAAAAAACGCTACAACTGCCATGGGCACTCAAAATACTCACATTTGTTCACATGCTCTGGAAAAAAACTCTCAATAGTGGACTCTAACCACATCGAGGCCAACAAAATCCTCCTTTTTCTTCCCAAACTGGACACCAAAGCAACTTAATAGTAAGTCTTATACACAGAAAGATATATGGTTCTGATTCTGATCTTACGCATTTTTAAAGTGTCTGAATTATGAATTAATGTAATAGACACAGAGTGAGACTCTGTTCATTTTATATGCAGAGATGAACCCGGAAAGGGGTGAAGAGATGGTGAGCAAATACTGAAGTGAGAAACTCACCATTGAAAAGGAAGGATCACCTTCCAAGACTAAAAATAAGACAAAGAAAAGATAAAGTTTCTGAACTACATGGCTTCCATGGAGAAACGAGAGAATTGAGTTTCTTCAGTTTTAAAAAGCAAATGAAAAGAGGAAATCTTAGAATCAACCACAGAATGGTTAGGGTTGGAAGGGACCATAAAGATCATCTAATTTCAACTCCCCTGCCATAGGCAGGGACACTTTACACTAAACCAGGTTGTTCAAAGCCTCATCCAATCTGGCCTGGAACATTTTCAGAGAGGGGGAATTACTCTTCTTACTTATGTGTAAAATGACCTGCTGAAACGCTACTGGAACACTGATATTAAAGGGTGGGATTTCCACCACTGTAGTTATTAAAGTCTTAAGTGGACTTGTCTCAAAGCAACCTGATCTAATCAGAACTGCTTTGAGCATGATGTTGGCTAGAGGTCCCTTCCAAGCCACAAGATTCCATGATTCTATGGTAGGCAGGAACAACAGAGGGACTTTGATAAATAATGCCTGTCAGAGACCAGTACAGTCTTGTAAAGAGGCTAAAGAAATCTTCCCTAAGTCTGTATACCCTAACAATCAACACAATTCTAATGAATTTTTCAAATATTAAAGATATTACAGTATAAATCTCATGACTGAAAAAGCTTAAGCTCAGAAGTATGTATCACATTACTAATTTTTTCTATGCTGGTAATGCACATGTGTGTGTACACACCACTAAAGAGCAGAGCTTGAGCATGCAAACACAGCCACTCAGAGGAAAGAAAATACAGTAGTTTGGACAAATTTAGGATGCTATGCATTCAAAGCAGGATGTGGCCAGGTAATTTAGAATTTTTTTCTCTGGACCTGGTATTTTACTATATTTTTGTGAACATTTTTTTTCTATACATCTGCAATCAGATAACATAAAACTTGCCCAGAAGTAGACACGTACAGCTCCCCAAACACAGCACATACTGTAGAAGTCTGCTTTACCTGTTCTGTGTAACACTACATACACACAGATACAAACGTTGAGAATAAACTAGAACCAGAACAAGATCTAGTACCTGTTCTGAGACCAAATGTACAGTGAGAAATTTGGTCAGAAATGTTACTTATATAATTTAACCTTTATTCTGATTTGGTAATAAAGGAGTTCAATAGACATTCAAAAATAAATAAATAAATTTATTCTAGAATCTATTTAAACCTGTAAATTTATCTACGTACTGCATGCTCCATCATAATGTACTGATTTAGTTGCTGTATTATGAATGAGCTCCACCTAAAAAGAAGGCAATCTCTTTTTCTTAAATGAGAGAACAAAGGAGATTATGTACAGAAAATACACATGGAGTCATCTGACATTGCTCTCATATAATTCCATGTAATGCTGCATATCTAGGATTTTTGCCATTCCTTAGAGGAGTAAATGTTGTATTTTACCATTTAACTAAAGACAGACCCATGATTTTCTCTTCTACACCAGGGAAATCTATTCTATTTCTTACTGCAAGAAAACAATTTACACAACATGCAAGGTTTCAATCTTGGAAACACACACTTCAGGCACAATAATTTGCAGGAGGCATATAAGTAAAAATTTCTGATAACGAGTGTTTATAGCTTTCACTGTGGAGAAAGGCACTCAGGATGCCAGGTCATTTGGGTCAAATTTCTGACCTGTTCGAGAGAAGCTAACTTTCTTCTTCAGAACTACTTTAATAGATAAGGTGTGCTGGAAACACTGCCAAAATAGATACCAACGTCTTAAGACTCGCACCTGCTGATCTCTGATAAAATCACAGAACCACAAAACATGCAGGTTGGAAAAGACATCTGAAGGTTGTGTTAGCCAAAAAATCCTGCTCAAAACAGTGCTGCCTCCTGAGGTGAGGTGGGTTTGCACAGGACCTCATCTAACTGAGCTTCAAATACCCAGAGCAGGGGAGAATCTGTTGTCTCCTTGTATAACTTGTTTCCATGTCTCAGTATGCTTATGGTAAAATAAACAAACCAAAACAAAAAACCAAACCAAACAAACAAAACCAAAAAAAAACAAAACCAAAAAAAATGTTCTACCATCGAAACAGATGTCACTGTGTACAGCTGAGAAGAGTCTAACTCTCCTCATCAGACAGCCACGAGAAGAAACTCTGCCCACCACGTGCTCCAGCACCCACAGCAGCCTTGTGGCCCCTCACTGGGCTTCCTCTATTTTGCCAGAACCTCTTATGCTGGGAGGGTCCAAAACTGAAAAATCTCTTTCCCTGATCTTTCATATCCACAAATCAAAACAAATAAATTGACATCACTTGCAGAAAACTTTAACACATAAGTGATGCAGTAAGCCAGAACTATGCTCCATTCCTATGTGAAAAAACTAGTGCTTTGCCTCCTAAATGAGCCTAAAGAGAACACACGTGTACTTTCTTCAACACAAGATCTGATATCAGATTAGAAGTCAGCTTCAAAGGAACTGGTGACTACCTCTGGAGAATCCATTAAGGCTGAATGTCCCCATACTATGGGAGCTGGGGTGCAGCATTTTGTGCCTGTGAGTAATCTTTACAATCCCCTTTCACCTCACCTTCTATGTCACCCCCTCACTCTCCACAAATATTTGCTTTCTTTAAAGGGCCTTTTAGAGGAAAATTGTCCCACTATCTGCTAGTTCTCTCTAACACATTTCCACATAGGACTCATACCTATCAGCTAAGAATTAGACCTATTTTGAGCAAAACTCATTTTAAGCTGCTCAGCAAACAGATTGGGGCTATCACAGACACAGTGCTGGAAAAATAAGCAAAGGGAACAGTAAACAGTGAGTGGCCACCTTGTTTATTCAAAGTGCTGTGGTTTATTGATGTTGCACACAATCTCAAGTTTAGTTGATCTTAGAGGTTACATGTTTTCTATCACATCCAACCCGATCTGAAAGGGATCTCCAGCTGGCTAAGAAAGCTTTCAATAGCCATAAGCAAGCCATAAACCCCCTCCCCTGCCACTGTCTCCTCATGTAAAAGAGAATAACCTTGAAGCAAAGGTCTGTCACAGTCACCACAGAGTGAAAAGAATAAACTCAGCTGCTTGCCTCTTGGAAAAATCCAGGCAGAATTCCTTCACCTCTTTAAGAACAAGATAAGAGAGGAAGTGAGCATACAAGGAGAAGGGCAGGCTGCCTCATAACCAGCATTCAGTGCTTGACCCCTGTACCAATATAACCAGTACCAAAATACTGGTACCCATAAAAATTTTCTGGATAGAAGTACAAATATAATAATAATAATAATAATAATAATAATAATAACAACAAAAGTAATGGAGAGGAATCTCATCACTGGACTGCAGTGATGCATGTAACTGGAATGTTTTTGTGAAGTTCTTTGGCAATGACACGCTGAGAATCTGGAATAAAATACGTATTTTTATTCTTTAATAGCAAATGGAAATTAAGTCATCATTTGAGATACCTGTATCTAAAAAAAAATCCAACTCAAGAAAGATTGTCTAGTTAGGTTTTCTTAATTAATTCTATGAGGTCGTCTCCCCCACCCAACACATCTCTGTAAATTACCACAGTAGGTATGAAACCTGCCCCAGTATTGATTCAGCTGGCACAGCCTTCCTCTATAAAAGCCTCCTCAGAGCCCTTGCATCAGGGTGGTCGTTCTGCTCTCCCCAGCTGCTGGGGAGATGCTGAATTCCTGTGCTTGCACCTCTTCCCCAGAGCCTGCTCTAACTAGTCCAGGGGCATATACACACAAAAATGCAGCAAGACTCATGTTTTTCACAAACCCACTGCTCACCTTCTAGGCGCTGGGGAGGATGAATTCAGCAGCTCAGGAAGCATGTACTGTGCAAGCAGATTCTCCCATGTCTCAAAGGAAAGAATGGGACCAGATAAAAAAAGTTTGTGGTTGGTTGGACCTGGCTGGTGGGCCAAACCATGCTGGCCAAGTTTATAAGTCTTCTCCTAGCTTCACTTTCTGAGTACTGCTAGTGCAGACTGCGGTATACCTGACTGCATCTGAAACCTTCCAATTATTTTTGCAATTTTATGCAGCTTAGCCTTTCAGCTGTTGGTGTGAACTTAAGAACACATTTACCTGAGATCAGGAAATAGTACAGAGGGAGCTTGAAAAAACATTCAATGGAATAAAAATTACTGACAAATAATTCTTTACCCACTTTACTATTCAAAATTTTGTTTGAAAAAGTCTTACATTTGCAGGTGTCCATAAGTAAAAAAATATTCCTACTGGAGAAATGAATGGTTAACACCCTTCTCATTTTAAAGGGACCTACCAAAGAAAGATGGTAAGTTATTTAATAAGAGGTAATGGCTTTACAGACATATTCATTTTCATATTTAATAGCTGTGTATGTACTGTTTTAGTTCCCTAATGAAAACCACAATAAAACACCTCATGGGGGCTCTAAACTCTTTTGTCTTTGCTGTAGGTTTGTGTGCTTTAAGAAAAAAAAATTATAGAGCATTATTTTCAACAGTGGCAGGAAGTGGGTTTTTAGTCGAATCAGCTTAAAAAATTCCAGCTGTGTTCATATTGAAGCCTTCAAAAAATCTAAGCTTGGGATCACTTCTCCAAGCCAACTAAATCCTTTTCAGGCCTCAAGAAGTAAATTTTTGAAAAAGTGCCAAGCCTCTCCTTGAAAATAACATCTTAATTGGTTGATATTAAAAAAAAACACAAAGTGCCATTCTGAAAATGCAAGTGCTCACATTTTTGTGTTCTAATTTGATATTTGCCTTGTAAGAGCACTCAACGTACTCATACAGAGACTGTCTCAGAAAGCTGCAATGAGAGGCCTGAAGGCTGGTTACTCCAGACAAGGAGGAGTTTCTAAGGACTATAGAAACTACATGTAATGATGTGTATCCTGTGCCATTGCAATGTACTAGAAAGGCCAAAGAGGTGTGTGAAAGAGTGTGATTCACAGAAAACAGTGTGTTTCATTCCCTGGCTGGCTATGGCTCAGTGGATATCTCAGAGGATAAGAAAAATCCAGCCTTCTGAGAACATTAGTTGCTTTCAAGGAGTTTCTGTATCAGTGTTAGGTTCAAACCTAGTAAGATGCTTGGGAATCAACAAACAAAAAATGCAGGCTTCGTATTGATGTGTCTATGACACTGTCCTAAATCCATAGGCCTTTTTCCATTCAAAAAAAATTATTGCAGGATTATGAATACATCTGTTGTTGTTATCTTTCCTTCTTTGTTTCCTGTTGCACCATCAGTTTTGGTGTGCATATGTACCACAATAGTTCTCCTTGTGCTGTTCAAAACTTTGCATCACAAGAAGGAAAGAAAATTACTAAAAAATTACTTGAAAACACTTGAAAATTACCTTTTTTAAAAAAATCATTACCAGCCAATTGAGCGAAACAAGGGATCAGACATTTGCCTTGCATATTTCTCTTATGCCTGTAACTCTAACTCTGCAGCTCCTTTAAGCTGGGAGACTGAGACATCTAGCCTGATATACACAGGTGTTAAAAGAAGACAAATATTTGCCCAATTTAATTGATTCAGAGCTGACATAAATTGATTTATTCTGCATAACTCAAAGCTTTTAAAAATAAATACATTTTTTCATTAAGAATGGTAAAGAGAAATGCTATTAAGCAAAAGAAAAAATTCTAAGAAACAACAAAAAACAGTAAGGAGAACAGGTGACTGAGAAAGCCTGTTACTCTCAGGGAAGGATTTACTAGACCTTGTGTTTTTCAGATGCATTTCAAAGCAATATCAGAACTGTGAAATTGCAAAGGAAATTCTAAAAGGAGACAATCCTTGAGACGATATTTGAAAGTGAATTTTAATCCATCACACATTTACCATGTAATTCTAAAACAATTTTTTTTTAATTTTGGAATGCCAGTCTGACCTTCTTAATGGCTGAAAGCAGTGCCTGCAATTAAAAAAAATTGGATTCAGCTTAATTTTGAGGGATGTTTTTTTTTAAATAGAAGCAACTGCCAATACACATTTTTTTTCCATGAAGAAACTTGGCAGGCCCAGCTGATTGTGATGTCTCCTCATCCACATTCTAGAAGATAATTTTGGTGAGGCAATCATTTATTCCAGAGCTGTGAGTAAGATTAAGCAGAACAGTTCAAAAGTCTGGTATTCATTCCATTCTATCACTAAAAGTTGCATTTCACAAAATCATATTTGCATTTGAAACTTTTACTGGAAATAAAACATTCTCATAAAAATAGGATGTATTTTATATGAAATGTTTACTTAAAGCCCCTAAATAAAAATTTAAAAATCCCAAACAAAATCAAAACCATTATTCCTTCCTCAGTATTATCAATGTCATTAAAAATGACATATAGCACTTGGGAGATGGTGGCCAAATTACAAATTAAGCGCTCAGCCCTGAAGGGTGCTCACAGACCAGTCTCTAAGCTCATGGTGATTTGAGGGCATTCACACACCAGATCTGAAATTCACTTTCTCCCCCTAACAACACACAGAGGTGCCAATACATCCTGCATTTCTTGCAACTCCCTGATAGCACTCACTCGAGTTGTGCACTGGTGAAACGCTTTCCAGAGATTTTTTCTATCAAGGTGATTTGATGGAGAGGTCCAGAATTTTTTCTTTTTCTTTCCTGATAATGATGAAATACCATGGGCTAGTTTCTTGTAGATAAGGAGTAAGATAGCAGCACAGCACATATTAAAAATGCTGCCTTGGAACATAAGCATTCTAAAATTAAAAGTTAAAACCATGTGCACTGTGCTTCTGAAAAAAAAAATCTTTCTATAATCTGGGGTTTTAGTTGTGGTAATTGAGGAGCCTTTGTAGCACTCACTTTCGCGTAACTTATTTGCTGGGTTAGAGTAGTAGCTGGGAATATCCCAAATACTGCTGTACAAAGGAGCAGGAAATAAAACCTCCACCAACCCTACCCACAAAAGAATCAAGAAACTTCTCCTCGAGGAAGAACAGTTAGCCTTACATTCACAAAGATAAGATGAAGAGCTAAATTCTCTAAAGGGTATAATGGTCCCAGCTCCAGAGTGGTTTCATGAGAGAGGCAGAGCTATCACTCCTTATCTTCTTGCCATTGTTATACCTGAGTCTTAGATCCAGTAAATCACTACCAGGATTTCTGCTTCCTGGAAGAAGCCATGTCAGTGGCAGATGAAGTAATGTTGTAAATGCAATTGTACCAAGTTTGCATTGAATAAGGATGGAGATACAAAGGGAAGGGAGGAATGGTGTAAACCCTCTGTTAATCAGAGTAATTCTCTTCATTCCTGGAAACACACACTTATCTTGATTTGTACACTTCCCAGTAAGAGAGATCCAATATCACCCTCATTCACACAGGTAATGGAGCATGTTTCCATCCTTAGTTGTATCCCTAGACCCGCAACTCTGTAACCAATTGAACAGGAAAAAACACACAGCCTTCTTTTAACCCGGTGTCTGCTGAGCCATTGCGGTCTGAATGTAAGATGAGACGAGATAAGCTGAGGAGCTGCACTGTGAATCAGTAAACTGTGTCCCTAAGAAAAAGACTTCCCCTGAGAAACATGCCTAGTCTTTTTATTAAGGAGTGTTACTGAGAACACTGAAAAGTCAGCACCAAAAAGAACAAAACACAAATGTTGAGGGAACAGCCAGTTCAAATAACAGGATAAGTTCTTGGTCTATGTATTTATCCATGGCAGGATCTCAGTCAGCGCACTTCAATAAAATGAGTAATTATTGAGTCACGTCACTAATTACATCTGATACACAAAAAGGCTTGTGCAGCACTACATTTCAAAGTGCACTGTGAGCTCATCCAGTATGGAAATGGTTCACAGAGGAGCTCTTGTTACTGGTACCCGAACAATCCTGAAAAAAATGGGGTATTAGAAATGTCTATGCCATTTCTCTCTCATCACATTTTTTTAAACATAAAAAGAAGATGTGTTGTAGAATAATGGCAATGTAACTGCCTACGTAGGGACTTCAGCATTTGCCTTGGACAGGCAACACAAGGAAGGATTGTAATGACAGAGCAGTGAAATTGGCCAAGATAAGCTGCTTTCTTCTATGACAAGTAGAAAGCGCCAAAATGTGAAGAATCTGTCAAAATGTTCTAAGATAAAGTTTGATTTTTCCATACCAAAATTAAAAAAAACAAACAAAACCACAGGCTGGTTCAGATACAGGTCAAATTGAGTTCAGGAACATAAAGAGAGTAAAGGAAGTCAGTCATCTCTTAGATCTACTTATTATTGTGCAAGGAAAAAAACAAGTCTTCAAAATTTTTGTCAAATTCAGATGAGTTCTTCATCCAAGAGTAGGATTAAATTTGTAGGCTGATAATTTGTTGCTTGGTAATTAACTACCTTGAAGCTGTACTTGTTTGTGCTTTCCCATGAGGGTACCACTTATAGTAATTTTAGAGCACAAGCACAGAACTGGACCTAACACCACCTGTGACTTCAGCTTTATTACAGGACCATTTTCATAACTGAAATCAAATCACATGGCACAATTTATCGGAACACAGAAACAACAAATTATCCTCTCCTGTACACTCATGTCAACAATAATGAGAGTGAAGCCAACTCGGTGACACTGCCACTGAGCAACAGTGTGGAAATAAGCAGATTCAATGTCATTTGGTATAAGGAACCTTTACCCATGGAACTCTAGAAAGAATACAGAGGTTTTTACATAATGCTTCCTTTAATATGTTTGATGTTTTTATTTTTTTTTCCACATTTACCTCATAGCCTATTCAAGCAATTCAATTTCAAGACAAGATTTATTGCATTAAGCCTCTGTTTATTAACAGAGAAATAAAGAAACACAAAAAAAAAAACAATGGAAAAAAAAAATCTAAGTCTAAAAATGACTGCCAAAGACTATAATTTGTAATTTAAGCATTTGCCTTTAAGAAAAATCAAAGCTGTCAATTCCAGACCCCATATTGTGCACAGTTCGGGTGTTATGTTCCCCACATAAGACTTGAAACTGTCTGAGCAAGTCCTGAGGAGGCCACAAAGTTGATAAGGGGACTGGAGCTCCTCCTGTACAAAGACAGGCTGAGAAAGTTGGGGCTGTTCAGCCTGGAGAAGAAAAGGTTGCATGGAGACCTCACAACACCTTCCAGCAACTGAAGGGGCTATAGAGAAACCAGAGGGGCTCTTTGTCAGGAACTGTAGTGATGGGACAAGGAGTAATGGGCACAAATTGAAAGAGGGGAAACTTAGGCTAGATACCAGGAAGAATTTTTTACTGTGAGGGTGGTTAGACACTGAAACAGGTTGCCAGGGAGACTGTGAATACCCCAACCCTGGCACTGTTCAAGGAAGGTGGAATAGGACTTGAGCAACCTGGTCTAGAGGGAGGTGTCCCTGCCCCTGTCAGAGAGGGTTGGGACCAGATGATCCTTAAGATCCATTCCAACCCCTGAACATTCTATGATTCTATAACAAACTGTAAAAACACCATCTTCATTACTAAAGAAAAAAATGGATTTTATTTTTAGTTGGATGTATTCAGAATTAAGCTTTTAGATATCCAGTGAGAGACAATTAAATCGGAAAGATTTTCACATCATTGATGTTCAACGCTTTATAAATTATTTAAGATCCATGAAGTGTGAGAACCACAAATCAGTTCATTTTGAAAAAATATTAAATTGTGTAATTAATACTACACAATTTGCTGAAAATTAAGCAACTCTATGAACATTCAAGAGGAGTTCTGCATGTAAACAAAACTAAACCATGGATCTCTTGTCTCTCATTTCTTTTTTTCTTTTAATACTTTACTTCTACTTCATTTTATAAGTAGCTTTCATTCCATGGACACCAAAAAAGATCCAATCAACTATATGAGTGTAAAACTTTGCCTACTAGACTGTCATCAGCACAAAGTCGCCCAAATAATAAATGAACTTTTTATTAACTGTGGTAACATTAACATTACAATGAAGGGTTGTTTAAAAACAAGTTGTACTGCTGTTGCTCAAGAGCTCAAGGAAAATGGTTCTCAGTTCCTTTATTTTTCCTTGAGGGTAACCACAGGGGTTGCATTAAATCTTTTAAAATATGTTGACAGTTGAATAAGTGCTGCTGTTGCTCTGGTGACATTTTATGCACTTTAATTGTCATTAATGAATCTGACTGATACTTTCTTAAAAGTCCTTTACGTGTTCTAGTAATTTTATAACAAAGAGAAGAACAAAACTGTCTGCAAATTAGCCTTGATCCACTTCTCATATGGAATTTTCACTGCAGACAATAGGAGAATCTGCATGGGAAATATCTGCCAGACCAGACATTTGAAGTAAGAATGCATTATATGTTCCCAGTAAATTGTGAAATTACCACTTGGTTGTGTGTCTCCATATAAATTTAAATCCCAAAGAAGGTTTGTTTGAGGGTATTTTAAAAAACAAGTACTGTATCTGTTTCAATCCATTCAGAATTTGATGTTAAAATTCTATGGCTCAACATTTTAGGGCTGCAATAAAACCCAAAAAGTAAATGTGAGTTGAAATGAAACAAAGTCTGACACTAACATGCAGTCTAGTACCTCCTTCCTTATTCTGGTAATACTCCCACTGATTTCAGAAAGGCTTTTTCCCTGTAAAGACTGAAGGATACAGCTCCCAATTATCTGTTCAGGAACATGCAGTATCAAGGAGGAATGCATGGAGCTTGAAAAACTGCAGGCACCACACTTGATAGTTCATAAACAGATAAGGTAAGCCTTTTGCTATGGAGAGAAAATAAACTATGGCACTTTAAATTATGATAGGTGATTTAAGTAGATTAAAAGAGATCTATTCCAGGGACAAGAAACCAGAAGACGCAGCAGGAGGGGGAATAGTGTATTCAGGGTAGGGAGACACGTAGAGTCCTTTGCTTCCCCCATCCCAGCCTCCCCCACTCCTGCATGCTCAGTGGGAACACAGCAGATGATTCCCAACACTGCTGCACCTGCTGCACCACAGGCTTCACATCTTTGCAGTTTCAGAATCAGAAAAAGCTGGGGCCATCTTTCTTTCTTCAGCTGCAGTGGCTCTTCAGGTGCAGCTAGTGTACAGACAGCAGTGGTTTGAGCCACCACTGTTGAACAGTCACAATCAGGTCATGCCAAATTGCTCCAGGCACACCAAAACACCTTTGCCTGATTCTCCACAGGCCCGGTGCCCTGTATAAATAACCACATTCACCTGAGCAAAGCAGCAGTTCAGCTCCAGCCTGACCTTTCCTTTCAGCTGAGGAAATGGCTATACAAGGTGCAAAGCAACAGGAATCAGGCCCCAGGGTTCTGTACAGCACTGCAGTTTTCAAGACAGGGCGCAAACAGCAGTAAGTTCCACACTCACGTCATATGCACAGTTAACAACCTCAGCTAAGTCATGAACTACATTTTAATTAGACAAGGGGCCAGGCTTTTGATTTCAAAAATAGAAGTTAGGGTTGCAGTCCTTCATCCATTGAAGTTAATTGCAAAATCCCTATTATCAGGCTCTTGAGGTATTACCCAGGCGCACTTTTTAATTACATTTGATTCTTAATGAAGTAGATGGCAAAGAGAAAAGCAGCCCATGATTCAAATGATTCCCATTTTTATCTTTCCTGATGAAAAACAGAATAGGTCAAGATACTTGCTGGATTTTCCCATGAGAAATGCTGCAATGTGAATAAGCTCAATTGACTTGATCCTGAAGGAGCAGGTTAGCTTTGAAAAGCATCACTCATTTTCTCCTCCTGTATACATTCTACCCCCAAAACTTATGCAGTGTAATTTTAGACACCAAGCCAAATCCAATTCAGAACTTGAAAAATATCATGTAAGTATCCTAAGCTTGAATGACTTCTCTTTATTGTCTAATGTCATTTAAAACATACGGAGTCCTAATTATGGTTTTATTTTCAAACGATGCACTTTAAAAGAGTGACAATTCGCCATAAAAACTGACAGCTTCCCAGGGCAAGGAGACTGCCAATAATTCAGTAATTCTACATGGTTTTAAACAATAAGCTATGAAGCAGATTATGAAGAAAGAGTGTGTTATCCCACTTAGCTAGAGACCAATACAATGTTTCACCTTTTTCTATTACATTTCTACTCATGTAAGTAAACAAAGATTTATAGAACACAAGTTCATACTACAGGTGGGGCCATTACCTTGGTATACACAACAACCTGCAAACTCTTTTCACATAATGAGAGTAGTTTCTACCATCTGGAAATCAGGTTTAAAAATAAAACTTCTGTTTATATATTATACAAAAGGCTTAGCTTTTTATTTCAGACATACTTCTCATATTATAAAACACATAATTCATTTCTTACTTTTATAACTTCAAAAGACCCAATAAAAATTTAGGACCTAAAAATGTAGGTCCTTTAATGTAGGTCTTTTTTAAAGGTTGACTGTTAAGTATTAGGGAAAGTAAAAAGTTTTAAGAAAATAAGATAGTATTGCAAAGCTCTATAACCAAAGCAGCCAAGCAGGGTTACAGCAGGAACTAGTAAGGGCTGTCACAGGGGGCAGAGCTCTTGCAGCCCAAGAACCTCACCAGACAAGGGGTCACTGCAGCAAAAAGCTGTCACAGCCCCTTCTAAAGGAAGGAGGGACAACCTCTTTTCAGGGAATGACAGAGAAACTGAGGTTTCAATTCAGGGTTTTTTTTTAAATTCCTAGGTTTGGGGTCTTTTACCCTATGGCTGCTTCACTGTTTCAGCCTTGCAGGATACCTGTGATGAAACAAAATCTCTTGAGTTTCTGTTAAAAACCATTGCCTCTCATCATAATTCTTCCCCATTCACAAGGCTGAATACCACAAAACCTGAACGCTTCCTACTTTATGGTCATACCAGAGATCAGGGGAACCCTAGATTACTTTTAAGGCCACCAAGGAGATGATGTGGAAATCCAAATCAGCTTGTTCTGTGTAACTGTGGCAAACCTGCAATGTAACACAGAACCACAGCCAAACTTGCTTCTGTGTTGGGTTGTGCCAAAACAGTACCATCTACACCAAAGTCAGTGCAGGCTTTAAGCAAGGAAGAGAAATTCCCATCTCTACTTCTTCATTTAAATTCAAGTTCCCTCTTGGAATTAAATTCCTACTATTGCTTTTACTGGAACGTGCTATTTTAAACCCATTAAGTACTGCATTCATCAGTTTAGGGTCCCATATTCTATAATATGCAGCACTTCATAATTGTTCAAACTCTGGCTGGTATTTGTGGAAGGCCTAACTTGCCAGGTTTCCTTCTGGATGTCTCTCAGTTTCACGTTTACATAGTAATGATCATTGTGGCAAGTAGAAGTTTGAGATACTTACTAGCTCTGATTATTTTTAAAGACTGTTCAGAGCACATAGAATATTCCCAAGGCAGTGGCAGGGCATCTCTGCACTAACGAACCACAGAAGCCATCCTAATACAAACAGCATTGGTGCAGGGAATAGCAAGCCCTCCTGCCTCAAAGGCAATCACAGAAAAGGCAGAGGGCTGGAGAAAGTCAAGGCCCCTATAATTAGTGACAGAAAGTTTCAGCTCAGATTTAACAGACACTGTAAGCTGAAGAACACACACACCCTGAATGACAGACTAAAATCAGCATTTAAGACTAGAAGACTAGAAGAATAAGTTACTTTACTATTAAAAGTAATACTGGGGTGTCCCAGTTTGAGTCACCCCAGGACATGGCGTAATTGCAGCAATAAGGTACTGCTCAGCAGTTCAGAAGTAAAAGAAACTTTCTTTTGAAAATGATAATTTTCACTGCTGGTTTACAGTATGCAGGCATCAGTGATTGCTACATGCTATGTACACCCTACACAGAGCACAAAGTGCACAAGGAATGATATTTTTTTCAAGGGACTCTGTGCCTGGCTATTTTTGTGAGGCTTCAGGCAGCCTCATTTTCAGAATATAAAGTGTTTCAGTTGGGCACCAAATGAAAGCAAGTCAAGTCATTAATACCCTCCATCACAAGTCATGTGTTATATTTTTTTCCAGGAAAAATTAAGGAAAGAAACAAAACCTTTAGTTGTTAGTAAGTCATAACAACTCAAAATAAAGAGAAAGGCCTATTAATTATTAATTATATATTAATTATGCATCTATAGCTATAGGTAGATTCTGGTAAAGAATCAAATTTAGACTGACAGGTATCTCAGCAACACAAACCAAAAATAATAATTGCAGACACAGATCAAAAAGCCAGTTTCTACTCAGTTATTGAATTTAAGGGAAGAAGAAAATGTTCAATCATAACATTTGTTTAAGAATGTTTATCTTCTTTCTTACCATTGAATGTTAGGAACACCCTTGCTTGAGGCTGGGAAGATCCTTTTACACTGCTAAAGTAAATAAATATCCCAATCAACACGTTCACTGCAAGAAATGCCATCTTCTCAGATCGCAACTTAGTATCCAAGAAACGAAACCTGAAAGAGAGAGATATCACGTTACTCTTCTTATACAACCTTGTGGAGCAAAAACAACAGTATGGAAAGATTGTGTTAGAAGCGTCTTCCAGCTGAACCCATAATTACTGGTGTGAAGGAAGTACAGCACTGCTGTTTTTCCTTTGTGCATCTGAAAGCGGTTTTCCTCAGCAGTCTTCTGTGCTGGCACAAGAGGAACTCTCTGCCCCTTAGTAGGAACCAACAGAGCCCAAGTTCTGGCTAGAGCAGACTACAGCACCAGACTCAGTTTATTTAAAATGAAGACAATTCCACCTGCTGGAAATATAATTATACTAAATGTCAAGGCAGAGCAAAGCAAGGACAGGAGATAAAGTTTCACGGATAAAAATCTGGCTGATATTTTTAGACATCTCTCCCACATGTTTGGGGGGGGTGGTTATTGGTTGTTTGGGGTTTTTTCCTTTTAACATTTGAAATCAAAAGTGCTTGGAAATGAGCTTTAAGTTTTAGTAAGCTGAGCTCTCTAATTACTCGTTAAGTTTTTCTTTTAAGAAATTCTGTCTATGAATGTCATTAACTTCAAAACTGTGAAACCAAAAGTATTTCAACACACCTGAAACTGTTAGTCAATGTTTGCTTTTTGGGCTAGCTCCTTTCAGGATACTCACCTGCTCTCACTGACTTCTACAGAGCACTAAGAATCCCAGAGTTAGATAGTGCACTACACTTGATACTTCCGCTACTCCTCCTCCACATCTGAACCTATGTTCATTTTACAGGAGTTAGCTGCTGAGAAGCCTGAGCATTTCAGAGAATCAGAAAATATTCCAAAACTCTGTATCTTTTCCTAGCTCAGGAAGGACTTGAACTCACTCGAGTCAGTGGCGCTTCCCTAATAATTCTAATGGACTTTGGACCAGATCCAGAAAACCCAGCCAGCATTAGAAGCTGAATACTGCATATCTGTATCACATCTGCTCCTAAACTTCACCTCTCCAAAAACTGTGAAGTGCAAATTTCATTTCACCTATTGTAACAACTTTGTCAGCTCAGTTGCAAAAGTGAGAATAAAGAACAACATCAGTTTAGGCCAATTCTACTTCACTGCTTACATATATATATTTTCCTTTTTTATGTAAACAGCCCTTCTACTCGACACCACTTATTAGTTAATCAATCAGGTGATAAATTTGATTCTATCACAACCAGAAGCACTTTGAAAGACACAACCCCTACAGCTAGAAGATATCATTAAAGGCTATACATTTATTTGATGAAGAGATTTGTTACCTGTGCAGTCAGCTTACAGTACTTCACCTCAGCTCTGCTCCAGCACTACAGTCCTTCCAGTGGAAGCCAATATTTCTACAGGCTTGTTCCTCTGGTCCCTCTGAGGTTCACACCTGTCCTCAAAGAACCGGCTGTAACCACCCCAGCACGGCAGGAATGAGCTGTCAGGCGGGGATGACTTTAGGTCAGCCCTAGTTTGGGCTGGATCCACACCACTGACTTAGCGGTAAAAGCCCCGTATCTCATTACCACCTCTGTCATTCCCTACCCACTCACTGTAAATCGCTTGGAAAGGCTTCCCTCTGCACAGGGACTTCACATCAAGGTGGGGGTGGGAAGGAGAGCGTGCAAGAAAGCACAGAGCTCTGCAGCCCACACTCTAAACTCTCCTTCATTATTTGGTCTGAGTGCTGAGAAATGCACGAAGATCAAGTAATTCTACAACTCTGCTAATTGACAAAAATAACCTTGTCAGAAATTTGCCAGCTACAGATCGGGTCTGTAGGAGAAACATATCCATTCTGGCCCAGTTCCAAATTATCTCTAAGGGTCTATGAACTAATAAAATGATAGTTGCAGAGTTTTTGCCAAGAATAATTTTTAAACAGACTGCACAAACTCTAGTAATAATGTTGCTTTGTGGGCTTTAAATTTAAAACCTTGTGACTAGCCCATGGGATATCCTTTAACTTACTCCTCTTCTAAGAGAGAAATGGCATTAAATCCCAATAAAATTTCTTTGTCAGGCCAAAACAAATAGCCAATCATACAGAACATGTGATTTAAAAGATGCAATGGGATTATATTTTACAGTAGCACTATGCTTTCTTTGCAATAAAGATAAAAAGTCAAAGAGGAACAAGTGTGTGGCTTTCCTTCTTCCTTTAAATATTACTGTAGGAAACAATAATAGAAAAAAACCCCTTTCAGCTCTCTTTCCCTCCCACTCTCCTGCCTCCTGCCAATTCTAGTGTAATCAGTTAGAGGAGTGAAACATTGCTACATTTCATTGCTCAAATTTCAGATCTTCACCGTTAACACAGAAGTGACAGGCAAATATAAGATTCAAGTGCTTAGCAGCATGGTTCCTACCCAGCTGTTAGACACATAAATAATAAATGCATACAGTGCCAAAAAGGTACCTCAGGGTGTCTGACATGTGAGTTACCTAATGGAAATAGGTTTAATTTCAGAGATTTACAGAGCTGGTAACTGACAGCTCATTGCATGTTTGACTCTTGCTTTGGGCTTATATCCCAGTCCTGAATTTATCTCAGTAAGTCATGATACTATATTCAGCACGTCCAGTGCACATGATCTCTGCTGACAACACACAGACCTAAAGCCTTGCAAGTACTGTTAAAGAATCTTGCGGGACAGACAAAAAGCAGGGTCTAATTGCATTTCTGTTCTTACGCTTTAGTCTAACCGTAAACAAACAGACAAACCGCTACCGAAGTAAAGTAGTGAAGTTTTCCTGCCACGGAGGTCGCTGGCAGCATGTTGCATGGCTTTTGGAAAGTACAGTATCGCTTTGCTAGGAAGTGCGGTGCAGGTGTCATCTGCTACAGGCTGGGTCCTACCCTAAATCCTGTAGGGAAAATCATTCAGCAGAAGAAAAGAAAGGAACGAGAGAAAAAAAAACCCTACCAAACACGGACTATGCCAATCTGGAAAACATGGCTTTAACTATCTGTGAATAGCAGCAAAATTCAGCCATCAGAGACATTTCACATCTATTACAGCAAAGAAAGAGAACTTTAAGTTATGCTTACCCGGCTATTGGAGGCACCAGTAATATCGATTTCTATCTGGTTTCTATCAGTTTATAGACTCCACTCCGGCAACCAGAACATTTAAATTCCAAACCTGGCTCATGGCAGAGGGGAAAATAAATTATTAAAAAAAAAAAAAAAGTCTCTCCTCGTGGTGGTTGCAAAGATACTCCCGGCTCCTCTGTACAATAATCCTGGCAGCGGACTCCTGAGGCTCAGGGAGCGCTTCTCCCCTGCCCGCAATTACGCACCTAGGAGTGAATGGAGCGGCCGCGCGGTGCCGGTGCCGGCGCTGGTTTCCAGTTACAGGCACTGCCCTGCCCTGGTCGCCGCTCTAGCGAGGCTCGGCTCGGCGGCCGCCGGTGCATCATTAGCTGAGCAAATAGGGGCTGGAGCTCATAAATAATGGCGAGGCCACACCCCGCCCTGCGCGCCGGCGGCT
>VZRQ01003112.1:78907-135289 GCA_013397975.1 Machaerirhynchus nigripectus | reverse complement strand
GGGGAGCGGCCGCGGGCGGGGGGCAGAACCGGGCCCGGGCGCGGCCGCGGGCGGAGGGATGCGGGGGCGGTCGGGAGGCCGGTAGGTGTCACTGTGAAGAGGGAATGAGACCGGTTCCAGTGAGGGGGGAGCCGGGTGACACCCAGACCCCTCGGAGGGGGCTCTTTCCCCCCACTCCCCTCGAATTATTTCCTCTTTTTAAAGGACTTTAAAAACTTTAAAAGCGAAGAAGAGTAAGGGAAGTGTTAGAACAGTGGTTAGATTCAGTCTCCTGATTGATCCAGGTGTTTTACCCCAGCTTTCAGAAGCGTTTTTGCAGAGACTGGGAGCTGTATTTTCTCAAGCTCAGTTTTCCCCAAGATACACAGCAGTCCTGTTTGGTGAGATTTGTGCTCTTACAGCAGCACCGTAAAATTTTACCCAAGGTGTGAGCTCTGTTAAAGCCACAAGGATTTTCCAAGCAACATCACCTAGGTTCTGGCTTAGGCTTTCCTAAGGTGTCTTGCAAGCATATTCTGTGCTGCTCTGACCTGCTGGGTGCAAACTTGTTTTGAATCAAGATTTTCACTTTTGCAGAGAGAAATAGTCTCTGATCCGGTCGAGGCGGTGCGGGTCAGCAGCGTAGTGTCACAGCAGTACTTTGAGGGAGCACATCTCGTGATGCACTTGGAGCCATTTCCCGCAGCCAGAAATATGTTTACAAGTTAACAAGTACCCACAATGAATATGCACATGCTCGAGTTACTGTTTTGTTTCCAACTATTACACACTCTGGCCATACTAACCAAAGCAGTCAATAATAGTGGTGCTATTATAGCCAGAGAGCAGGGAGTAGCCTGAATACAGCACCCTGACTGAACAAATTCTGTCTATACATGTGGATGTCTTTATGGCCTGTGTCTATCGGTTACTTTGTATAAAGGCTCATCTGGCACGAGTTAGGGTCACATGTATTTCAAAGACAGTGTCTTCCCAGGCTTCAGTGCCAGGCTAGCAAGGTTAGAGCTTTCTTCAAGCAAGAAATTTCAGTATTATATGGCACTTACTATCCCAGAGGACACAAAAGTATGGGATGGTCCTTCCTCTGAAATGAAAAGTCAGATTTGCAGCTGATGCCAGAAAATAAATGGATCCAGAATTTTTAAAAGCTTGATCAACTTCAGATCATGTCTTGAAGATTAATTAGCTGATGCCTTCAGATGAACCAAACTCTCCAGATCACGAGTCCTTGGAAACATTGATGCTCTTCCAGTTCTCCTCCTTAACACAAATAAACTGCACAGCAATGTGTGAACACTCGCTGTCCTAGAGAGTGGTTTAAACTTAACCCTCAGTTCTCTCCATGGGCAGGTGGTGTGGCTGTGAGCATGATGCTGCTCATCCTTGAACCGTGGTGATGTTCAAATGCCTCAGTCTGACAGCAGTGCCCTGGCAAAAGAAGTCACTTCTCTGCTTTGGAAAATCCCCACAACTAAGTACAATTAGAGATCACCACACCAAGCAACAGAAGTGAATCAGGCAATCCAGTGTTTTCCCTCTTGCTGTGATCTACGCAGGATGATTCAAAGGAAAATGCACAGAAAACCACAGACCAAATATAAAAAAGCTCTCTTTCAGAAGATTTTGGGGAGATGTGTAATGGGTGGCAATACCACTCAGAGAAAAAAAAAGGATGTTACCATGAAATACCAACACTAGAATTTATGATGATTCTGTCCTCCCCAAATATTTTTCCTTTAATAAAGAAAAAAATCTACTTTTTCCCCTTAATAATACTTATTTTCTAGGTAAGAGCACACACGCTCCTTAAAATATAGAAAAAAGAGAACAAAAAGAATATGCTCAAGAATGAATGAACATCAGCCTTAGATAAAGTCACTTGTGTTTTTCAGGGATTTTGTATGTATGGACACTGCAGAGCCATCTGGCTATCTGCATTTCTTCTTCACATGTGCTAGCACCATTGGAGATAAAAAGGTAAAATGGAACACTGAGGAAAATTATGGGGCTTTCCAACACTCCCTCATGGACTTTGGGCTTATAAAATAGCAAATGAACTACAAAGAGACAAATGCAAAACTTTAATCTGTGAGATACCATCACACTCATATCTGATAGGCAAAGCCAGAGTATGCTAATTTTAAAAAGCAAATTGAAACAAGAACAAGCTTGCCATATTGATTTATTTGTATTTAACATGTGCATATGTGCAGGTCAGAGCATGATAATTAACTTTAAAAAGCAGTTTGAACTTCACAGCTGGGCTAAGAGAAATGGTTAAAATTTTACTTTAGGTGTTTTGTAATAGCATGCATTAGCTTCAAGCAAAATTCATGGAATGGAAATTACTTCTCCCAATTATGAGGTGGGGTTTCAGCATTTACTGGCATGAATCAGCCCTGTGAGTTAAATGAAAAGTATGCGAGACACTTGCTTTCCAGGCTGTGTATTTTACAGCCTAACATGGGGATGAGGACAAATAAGTTGGATTGTGCTTTGCAGCTGATTTTTAATCATTCCTCTATTACACAAAGAGCACAATGTGTTGTACAATTTGCTTCTGGTTCTGATTTCTTGCATGTGAGATTTATAACCAAGGGAAGTTATACCGGGTCACATATGTGAGGACAGACTCAGGCCCTCAGCTTCAGAGTCAGGGCAGTTCTGACTCTTGCAATGTGATCTGAGCAAGAAATTCCCCTGGACAAAACAAATACAGCTGATTTTGTTGTATCTGTGCATGGTGTTTGCTTCTTACCCAAACAAGTCATCCTAATGGACCCATGCCTAGCTTTAGACCTAAACACTAACTATAGCCAGGAATAAGACAGACAAGAGTGGACTTGGATGTTTACTTAACATATGGACTTAGGAGTTGGCCTTTTTGTTTTGTTTTGTTTTGATTTGTTTTGTTTCCCCTCACTTAGATTTTAAGCTTCTGAAGAAGTGAACGTATTGTAGGAGGCATTAGGACTGGAAGGAACACAGCTTTAAAAGAAGGCAGAAAACTAAGAATGATAAAGAGGAGGAAGACAGGAACCTTCTGAGAGGCAGTGGATGGTTAAAGGCAGTACAGTGGAATAGAATCAAATAATTTCACTGGATTGGCTACAACTAATCATTATGAAGATCAACAGTCTTGATAATCAGATTTTGCTTTGAACACAAGCACAGATCAAGACAAGATGAAGTGCCAGCTATTATAAAGAAAAATGTATTAAGGGCATAAGTAAAGTGACCATCAAATGGACTTCATTCCTTCCTTAAAAATCAAAGGAATGCTGTATACAGTAAATGTCCAGATTCCAAGTGATGAGAGAAAATGCTATTAACGACTGTTTTGTCTGTCCTCATTTATGAGTGTCAAATCACCTTAAAGAAATGCAGGGTCATCAGGTAATCCATTTAATTCATGATTGTCTATTTTCTTTCTTGCAGTTATAAGAACGAGGGGCAGTGTAAAATATATCAGCACTTTATTGTGAAAAAGTGTGTTTGTTTTGAAGATGTGCTAATATGAATAGCAATTGATACTCTTTTTCACAACCAGTCATTCAAAGATTCAAGAGATAATAAGGATAAAGCTCCTGGTGACACCACTGTGTGATCAGAGATGGTGTAAGGTCCTTGGACATAGTGTGTCAATGGCCTTGTTCAGGTGGGTCAGTGTCAGACTGGTCATGAAGAGTGAAGCTTCTTCACCAAGGTCACAGCCTTATAAGACCGCTGGCATGTAACTAACAATGAGCTGTCAAACTGAATTAATCAGTTGGCTTCTTAATGCCTAAGGTTCTGTGAAAGTCCATTTTCAGGAGATAATTTGTCTTTTCAGAGCTTAAGAAAAATTAGGTGCTTAGAATCAGGATTGGTGTAACCACATTAATGAAGTACTGTTACTGGTATGGGAACAGAGGAAAGCGTTATGCTCTTAGCTTGATAAAAGTCCAGTTGTCTCACTAAATAGACCCTTCTCTAAGTGGCTTCCCTGGAAGTCAGTGAGCCAGCACTTCATAGTAACTCTGCCCTTGAAGAGACCACGATTTGCGCAAGGTCGTCATCAAGTAAGTCCTTCTGTGCCTGTACACAAGACAGAAGCATATTCCTGGTATGCTACCAGGCCTCCATACTTCTCCTTTTCAGTAAGGCAACCACATTATTGCTGTTTCTGGGAGAAAGACAGTGTTTTGGTCAGATTTTCCACTTTTTAGCCACTATGACTAAATGAAGTCAGCTATACAACCAGAGTCACTGTTCTTGCACAAAGCTGGATTTGAGTTTTTAACAAATCAAACAAGTCATCATTATTTTGCAAGCTGATGAGTAAGAATACGTTTATTGAAGGCTTGAATGAAAGAAAGGAAAGGGTTGTTGATGCACCAAAGATGGTTTCAAGCCAAGCAAGCTACAAATAGAAGAAAGCACAAATGCATAGAGGATGCAACAATGTGTAATCTGTGCATCGGAAATACTTGGAATGAAGGTCATATGGTGCAAGGAATTCTGTAAACACACAGGGAAGTAAGGCAGCAGCAGTTATGGAGCTTTTTATCCAATCAGACAAATAGCAATAGGAGGGGAGGGGAGGAGATTACTGCAGGGTAGAGGGGCAGTGACATAGCCCTGGATGTCACGGCCATTTCCACCATGGGCCATTCTCCAGCCTCGTACTTGATCCATTCCTGCATCTACAGGGCTCATAGCACTCAAGGGAGTCCTTTCACTCTGTTGGAAGGAAGTTTTGGAAAGGTGTCTGTCATTGATTCAGCTACTTCAGTGTTTATAGAGCATTATGTGAATTACTGGGTTTTTTAAATAAATAAATTTTAAAAAAAAGAAGGCTTATGATTTTCTTCCTATTCATTGTAGGTTTGAAACACACTCCTACAAGCCTGATTGTAGAAAATCAGCCACTCCCAGTCTGGTCCCAGATAAAATAGCAGCACAGTCCTATTTCCCACCATCGTTCATCTTCAAATCAAGAATAATGACTGCATACCTTACAGTCTTCAATTTGCTTTTTTCTCTGTACGCACAGACTAAGCTTTACTGATGGTATTTGCCAGCTAATTGCTCACTACATATTGTTTGCATTCTGCAGGCTGTTACTTTAGAAGAGGAGCAGAAAGATCATTCTGTATGTTCTGTGTTCTTCCCTAAGCATGTCCTCTTGGCCACTGTCTCATTTTCTCTCCCTGAGGAAGTTTTTGCCATGGAGAGGAAATAAAAGAACTTGTGTCTCCAGATGAAAGAGGAGCAAAACTACTGAAAAAGTTTGTCATTTGAAGCATGCATGCCAAGCAGAGCATTGACTGAAGCAATCTGAATAATGCCTGCTGTCCCCTGGAGATGGGACCAGAGAATGCTGAGGAATGGAATCGGCCTCAGAGATATCTCCTCTCCTACTAATCAAGCCTGATCCTTTTGCCTTATGTCCTAGTTCTCAGTGGAGCTGGGATTTTAAACCAGATCTCTCAAGTAGCCCAGTATGACCATTCTTCAGTTTTTTTGAGGAAACCAAAGAAGCATTGGCTATTTTCCTGTAAATCCAATCTGCCCTATAATTTCCCCAAGGTGGAAAACATTAAGGTGCTATAGAATTCAAGTCGTAACTCTTTACCACTGCATTAAGGCATGCATTCCTGCTTCCAGCAGAATGATCCCCATTTCTCAGACTGTCATGCTGTCTGCTGTGATTGTCTGTGGAATCAGCGTGGAACAGGTGGGGTTGTTCTAATGTTTTAGGTGTAATACTGATTATTTTTGTCCTTTGTTGTATAGATACCACTGTGTTCTTCTGAGCTCCTAAAGAAGATAAAATTGAAGCTGTGCTTTTGATTGTGTTCTGTGCTGTATTCTTGACTGTGTGAAGTCTCAGGAAGTATGGCCTTTGTCAAGGTAGAAACCTTTGTCACAGGTGCCTCCAAATGCTCGTGAGTCCATGGGGACAGGAGCTCTGTTTTCCTTTTTTCACTGTCAGTACAATAGATGTTCTGGGAGGCTCTAAGAAATGCTTTTTGCAGTATTTTAAGTTGTCACACTTCAGTCATCAAAATCCTTCTTGAAATCTACCTCATGGTATTCATTAGAACATGTTGCATAACAAGTCTGAGCAAACTCTTGGCCTGGACGGTAGAAGCCGATGAAGGCAGAGTGTGTTCAGTGGGGTTTAAGGGAGTCTGCTGAGTTCTTTGCACAGTTTTTGGGCCTCGGGACAACCAGGATACGGGTTAATTTAAAGTAACATTAAGTCATCAGCTTGAAATCAAATTTTATTAGTTTAAAAAGGACTTAGTAGTCATAGACTCTGACCTATGTATTTATTGGCTATTATGGATTGGAAATGCACTTTATTGCTATTGTTTTATTAGTTGCCTACTCAAAGTTAGCACAGTCTTCATGGAGGCACTTGATGCACCCAAAATACAGCATCATGTCTCATATTGTGAGCTAAGCCTCAGAATTTGCTATCGTACTGAAAATTTTCTGTTCCTTTAACTTGGTTCTTGGCTTCTTACTGAAAGAACTACAATTTAAAGTGAGCCTGTGCTTAATTTTTTTTTCATTAGCCACATAAACATTCCACTAAATATTTATCTTTTTTATAATAATGTCTCCAGAACATCTGTTAATTGAATCTTTATTTGGATCTATTAGCAGTAGTTTGTTTTAAGCCAAAAAGACTAAAAAAAATTAAAATATATAGTCTGGATGGCAGCCAGAACACGGTATCTTCTCCAAAATTACACCTTTTTAACTTAAATTCAATCTATTTATTGCCCATTATTCAAAGTCAATTAGGAGTAAAAAAAGTCAACAAACACTGTATTGATACAAAATATTATTAAAAACCTTTTTATTTGCCATTTTGCCATTGCTAACATTTAAAACGCTTACTTGTACTACTTCAAATTTATCTTAATTTTTTTTCAAAGTATCGTGGAATTGGAGATAAACATTTTCAGTAATATTTGAATGTACTCTTGCCTGTTTATTCCTTACAGCTTAGTTATATTACAAACACTTCCAGAAATCAGTTAGATCCTTTTTTGCCAATATGAATAAATATATGTATAAGAAATACTTGCTCTTTGATATATGTACATTCAACTTAATTTAGCAGTTGCCAAAGAACACTCATTAAAATGTTCTAAAAATTAGTTCCTTATCCTAATTGTTAAAAAAATGCTTTTAAGACAGGTTTTTCCTCTCAAATATTAGAGAAGCAGAGGATGTCTAGAGAAGGAAAAGTTCATGTAACACATTATGACTTTAATACCATGCACAGCTTATTTTTCTTTATAATTATTTTTCTTTCCAGGGTAAGTGTTGGTGGTTTTTTTCTGAACACTAATTTACCCTGTAAATGATCTTAGACCAAATAAATTTTTGGAAATCTCTAGATTTTGCCATAAGAGGGCATTATTCATGCACTTAGACTAGAAAATGCATCTCAATATACACTCATACATTATAGGAAATGGTAATTACCTAAACTCATGCAGCAATGGAGGAAAAAATATTAATATTTCTGTAATTAGGAATACCTGAAAGGAGTTACTGGGACAGGGATAGTTCACTGTGTTTTCTTCCTAGATAACCTGAAGATACAAGGGAAGATAAAAGAAGAGGCAAAGTACTGCTTTTGCTGTTTGGAAATTACCACATAAGACAACAAATCCAAAAGGTGGTGGTTTGACCTATGGACACAAATCAGAAAGTGTGCCAAGGCAGGGTTAGCATTAAGCACTTGTTCATGCCCTCCAAGAAAATGGAAGCTAAAGAGTTAGAACATGTGTAAGACAAAGGACATGAATCCTTAAGTTCCTGCTGTGAATAAAAAAAAATAGAGAAGTTCTTAATCCTGAGCCTCTAACGTTTTTTATGAGTGATGTAAGTTATGAGAATGGGAGGAATACAGAGATGTGCCATATCAAATATGGATCTGAAAAACCTTTGGGATGGAAAAGAATTGTCTTTTCTCTGCTTCCCACCAAAAAATTCAGAGTAGAAGTTGGATCCTAAAACGTAATGGCTTCTGCTAATGTTGGTGAATGTTGGATTGTTTCCCAGAAAGATAGAAAATCTTCATTCTGGAATAAGAAACAAACAAAAAATACACACTAAGTGGGGCTTTCATAGCCCTGAAAGACTGTTATCATGCAAGCTGCATTTCTGCTCTTGAACAGAGATGGACTCGGGATTGCACACACAGGCTGTCCTGGGCATGGATTGTCAGCATCTCACCCTGTGCCTCTTCTGTCAGGTATTGAAAATGTCTCTAGACAAGGATTTTCTTGTGTCATCCTCATCCACCCCAGTGACCAATGGATTCTTTCAATTCTGAGTCTCTCAGAACATAATTTTCTGATTTAATATTATTTAGCATCTATGAAGGATGTACTTCATTCTCCTGTTTCCTGGAATTATGTACTATATCACATGATCACTACCTTTAAATCCCTTTCACTGACAGCAATAAGGAAAAACAATTTGACAAGCAGAATACAAATTGCTTTCAGATATGGTTTGGGTGTTCTCCAGCTTGTCAGTTTGTTTTTTTTTTTCCATTGGCATATACCAGAAATGAACAGAGATCCAGCAGTAATCTGTTATTTGCAGAAACTGGTAGTTGAAATGTAGAACTGAATTTGGTTTTTGTCAAAATTCATTTTGTCATCTGTGAAGTTTTATAAAGAACTATTAATTAATTTCAAAAGAGTCCTGTAGGGGAAAGATTTATGTGCTTTGAATTTCAACCCACTTCATCACTGCATGGACATTACATTACGAGTTGAAAAGCTAGAACTTCTGTTGGCACAAATAAATATTATTCTGGTGAAGCCAGTAAGTTCACTGAGTTATGAACTGACAAATATTTTATGTTAACACCTGCATATCTTTTTAAGAACTCGATACATTCCCCATGGCAATAATACCTCAGTATCTATAATGGAATTCCTGCCGTTAGAGATGAAAATCATGTCAATTAAATTCTGCATCTACAACCTCAGATTTTTTAACTTCTTTCTTCCTTCTCCCTAGGAAAAATGACAGGAGTTTTGTAAAATTCATCAGATAACAAATACTTGGAATGAAGGACTACAGCCCAGATAAATTCCAACATTTGAGCTGATGTCTTTATTTGGAACAGGTTGAAATCAAACGGCTCCTTGACTGGCTGCTTTTGGGAGTGCTGTCCTTGCTCCACCTGTGGAATGACTAGTGGAGCTGCTTGTGTGGATTTACATACATGCCTGAACAAAATTGTTAGATTTTTATTTGTCATGCATACCAGCACCTGCTCTTCCAAAATTCTTCATATATTTTTTTTTCTCTTTGTTGACACTGCTGTAATTCTACTTGTTACCTACATACTTGAAGATCAAAAGCAATAGATGGCAAATGGAACTCAGCTGGAGAGGAGTGTCCAGTAGTGTTTGTACCTGTTCGGGAGCAGGGAGCCTTCTGCCAGGCAACCTCCTTTTTATTGCTAGCAGGTTTACATTATCTTTTAGTGGTAATAATGGCAATAAAATGACAGTGTACCTCTTCTGTTGTTTTAGTTCTCTATCAGAAATGCATCCTGGGAACACACATTAGGTACAGGTTTCAGGGGGTTTCAGTACTTTTCCACTCTTGCCTTTCCCTGGGCTTAGAATTAAAGCCAAACACGGTTAGAGGGGAAAAAAGGGTTTTACCTCGGTATTTATTTAAGGACCCTTTGGTGCATCCTCTGAACAGTGCACAATGCACAAGCAATGCACACTGCCCGAACAATGCACCCGGGTGCACACACAAATGGCACCAATCAGCCCCTGGATGGGCCTATCTTAGTTTACAGAATGTGTTCTGGAGAGGACCTTGGTGTCTGGGGCTTTCTGACCCCCAACTGCGAGGCTTCCAAGATGTTTGGTCTCTTGGCTTAACAGAACTTTGGATCTAAGCTGTTATCAAACTTAGGGAATTACAAGTATGTGGGCTAAAAGCACTAAGGATACATGAAAGCTGTATGAAAGGGTATATGAAAAGGGTATATAAGAGGGGTATATGAAAAAGCAAAAAATCGTCATGGCATCACCACTACAGGTTTCAAGGTTTTTTTCCAGTATCTTTAAAGTCACAACTGCTTTGTGAAATGTTATTTTAGGCAGTTTATTAGATTTGTTTTTGCAAACAAGCAGGGTAGTCATTTTTGAAAGAGCTGGTACTACTTTCTTAGAAGAAAATATCTGTTATCACTTCAAGAGTCACTGGCTTCCACAGGCCAGCACATACACTTTCCTTCAGTCTCGTCTGTGTAATTGCTCTAAAGAAAAGCTGCAGCCTTCTGAAGGCTTCAAACTTGTACCCCCGTGTCCCATTCTCCTGTTTCTACCTGGTTGATGGAACTAGTTTTCTTCAGTCTGGGTCTGGTAAAAAAGCAAAATGAGACTATGCAGAAGTATCTTCTATTCACTAACCACTGTTGTGGTTCTGGACTAAAAGCAAGCAAACAAACAAATAAACAAACTTGTCCCCAAACCACTCCCCAGCAAAAACCTGATACAAATGTACAACTCTTAAGTTTCTTCTGTTATCTTGGTAGTTAATTCCTGTGTGTCACAACCTCACCTCCCTTCCTCTGTGCCTTGGCTTTACCTCCCACAGAAAAGGAGACAAGGAGACTCCCTCAATGCATTTTTTCTCAAGCTTCTCTATTTGAATAGGAAACTTTTCAGAAAGGATCTCTCAGTACCTTTTTCACCTAATGCTATATTGCCTTTAGGTGTTTTTTTAAAGCTAGTCCATTTTGACTCAAGGAAAACTGAAAAGCTTTTAAGAAGCCATCAGCAACATCCAGTCACACCAGAGCTGTGTTTTTGATGTCTTACAAATCTACTTTGTCAGAGATTGTGTCACACGTTTGCTGTATTTGTGTGAGACATCCTTTCAAATCCAGAGAAGGCATGAAGTTGGCAACCTGGCTACACTTGGAAGGGGCCACTGCAGGAAAAAAAAAAGAATATTTATCAAGAGTATTTTCTATCCTATTTCAATCTTCGTGTGCAAGCATTCAAAGAACAATTCTGATATGCAAAAACCCCCAAATCTTTTAAAGTGCAAATGAATATTTGTGAGCCATCTCAAACAGCCACAGAATTCATTCATGCTTATCTTCATCTTTGGGTAATGACTGGTTAAAATATTTTTGAATAATGAAGGCATTGTCAAAAATCAAGTCTATTCACAAAAGGTGCTTGAAAAGAAAATGATGCTCAAGTCGTTGAATACATTTTTCATTCTGAATAGTTTGTCAGACTATTTGCATCTTAGGGAGGATGTTGATTTCATAGGTGGTTTTAAAATACATGCTCACTTTGTAAATATTCAAAGATGCTAATTTTATCTTCCTATCATAGAAACTAATTGTGGACAATAATCTTTTAAAACATCTTTGTTAATGAGGAGGTATTTTGAAATCTCTGCTGACTACTTCACACCTTATTTGGTGGTTTACACAGGTGCAGGGTGATGTAAGTTGCAATCAAAAGAGAGTGATTTAACTTTTAAGGAATTTTTTATGTTTCTCTTACACAATTGCAATACATGAAAAACATGTGATTTCCAAAAATGGAGTTAGTAATTTTTATAGCACAGAAGCAGAGAATTGGTATACAGATCATCTGCTTTCATTAAGCAGCTCCCCCCTCCTGCACACAGTCTAAACAAAAGTAATTTTTACATGGGATGTTGTAGTATGAGGGAATAAAAAAATTTGGGGTTTGGGTTTTTTTTTTATCACTTAGATTCCCTTTAGAGGTTATATCACCTTAGCTGTTCTTAGTAAAAAAATAAACTGCAAATAACAGCATCTAAGGGGATTCAGAGTAAAAGTTCAATTTCTGAAAAAAATCAGAAATATAATATCTGCTTATCATCATAAGCTCCAGAGAAGTAGAATTAAAATATATTTTGTTAGCATTTGCAGATCTAAAAAGCACATCAAGATCAAATGACCAACAAAGCTTTTATTTTTTAATCTCTAATCAAAAGAATTCCAAATCCTTTGGTATATAAAATATACAGAGAATCCCAGACACTAAAATGTTCAGTTCTTTCAATACTGTTTCATGCCCCTTTTCTTTAAGGTCAACATTTTCTTTAGAAATTTCTCTCTATGGGTGAATCAAAATCTTCAAAGCTATCAAAGCTATTGCTCTACATTAGTAAACTTGTACTTTGTAGGAAACAGCTGAAAGTGTTTTTTCTTTCTTCGTGTCTGCCTAAGTTGTAGGTTTTATCAGAGCATCACATAAAAATTTGGCTATCTGTTGGGAGTTGCTTAAATTAAAAAATTATACTATATATTATATCATCATATCATACCATATTAAAATGTATCATACATAATAAAATCTGTCATAAAGGAGTGCATAGGTTTCTTTGTAAATTATATTCACATTAGCACATGCTACTCACCTGCAGTCACTGGAATTATCTTGTTGACACCTTTGTCACATGAAAAGTGAATTTGTCTAAACTGCAGAATCGCAGCATGATTTAGGTTTGCAAGGATTTAATCTCATTCAATCCCCTTTAAACATGGAACTAACTCTGGAGTTAAATCCAGCCTTAAAGTAAGATCATGTTGCTCCTTATCCCATCAGCTCTTGAAAATCTCCAAAGACTGATGTTCAGTCACCTGAGCAGCCTGGTCAGGGAGGTGCCCACAGGCACCCTTGCAGCAAAGAATTCTTCCTCCTGTCTAAGGTGGACTTTCCTTATTGCAGTCCATCCTTTCCTCGATCACCCCTTGTCCTTTCACTGTGCTCCAGGAAGAATAATCTGCCCCTGTCTTTGCGACTCCCTTTTATGTAGTCAAGCCTGCTATTTGATCCCCTTTGTCTGTCCTGTTTTCTAGTCCTGTTTGCTCTTCCTTGCCTTTAAGCCAGGATTTGGGTGTCAAACTATGGTCAATTTTGGTCATGGGCTAGTGGCCATGAGGCAAAGCTTAGGATAGCATGTGAGGCAGGAGGAAACAAGATTTTCTTTTTCATATACAAACAGCAATAGGGGATTTGTGAATCTGTGACTAAGTGGGCATGAAGCACAAGAGAAAGAGCCAGCACAGTTGCCCAATCTGTGCACAAAAAGGCAGCTGCAGCAGAGAGTTAAACTTTCTGAGAGTCATTTTTAAATACGTGTTTGAATTTATAATTGAGGGCTGCTGTTCATAGCACAAGAGTATGTATGAGTAGTCCGTGAATGAATACCTCACTGGCAATCTGGCCAGCTTTGTGTAAGGGAAGTGAACTGATGAATATATACCATATGTTTAGATAGTGCAAGTGGATGCAATCCTCAGCGGCTTCAGAGAAGCTGTCCTTGTTTACACCAGCTAGGAGCTAGCCTTGTGCATATAATTTTCAGCTGAATAAATGCAGATGTTAGCATTATATAAAATGTACAGAGTTTCAGGTTACCTTTGTTAAACAAGGCAACTAGCCCACAAGTTTGGATTTGGCAGCACTGCACTGCATGGCTGTCTGAGAAGAGACATAGGTTTGGAAGTGAATGCAGCATTTTTTGAGCCTTTGGAAAAAACAAATGTTCATATGTCCTACTGTAGGAGAACTCCTCCAAGGCAGAGAAAATAAGGAAATTAAAAGGAGGCTATGTGGAACCTGAAACAGTGAAATATGACAGGATAATATGTGTACCTGAAACTTCACAAATTGCATGACTCCCTTTGGCCAAAACACACATAAGTAACTGCATCACCTACAGCACTGGCATCCTACCTATGATCCAGTTTACCAACAGCCAGCTGAATTTTCTTCAAGTCTGAGTTCAATTAGTTTACACCCACTGCAGAAAATTTGGGCATTCCTGCAGATACTGCCATTATCGGATGACAGTATATATGGGTCCCATAATAAAATTTTGACTTGTGATTAATAACTCCAGCAATCTTCCTGAAGTCATTGTGAGGGCTCACAAAATTTAAGTGCTGCCTAGAGCAGAAAAAGAGTTGCAAAGACCAAACATTTAGTTATTTAACTGCACTGGCAAGATTTTAAAGCCCATGAGGGCATGTCAATTAGACATGAAAAAAATACTTAGCATGATGGTATATTTTATCTCATGAAGAGAATATATGCTGTATTAAACCTGGCTGACTTTCAGCAGTGTTTGAAAACAGATCTGGGATAAACAGCAAATGAACGATACTGCTGACAACAATCTAACCAGGCAAATGACTTTTGGTACAAAGTATCACAGACAAAATTTCCTGGTGCTACATGTGCCAGCTTGAATGACTGATGGATCAGGATCCCAAGGCTCATTGTGACTTCAGAAAAAAAGTAGGTAAGGATGCAGCCTGTATCTTTATTATCATGTATATGGTGATCAGTATAGCATCATTGCTTGAAGATTGTATGACTCATTCTCTGATGTTTGTTTGCTGTTTATTTATCAGAAACATCTCTAAATGCAATAAACTTAATCGTAAAGCTTATAAAGAATCAAAATTTGGTTTTGTTTCAATATGTTGTGAGATTAAAATTGTAGTCCTGGTGTTAGGGCTCTGCACATACTGATTAAATAAAAATCCCAAGGCCTGTGTCCTATAGAAGGTTAGAGTAGCTTGGCAGGATAAATCCTCCAGGCCTTTTGTTCTATGATCATACTGATCTAAAAGTTATTGTGGAAAAAATAATTATTCCACAATGCAAGAGACCTTTCCACTGACATTTTATGTGACGGGGGAAAAAATAATCTCTCTTAAGCAGTCAGCGGATTTTTCTGCAATATCATGAGCTTCTCTTCCCACTTTCACTTTGTTTACTGTAAGGTTTGCTCAATCATTTATGCACAGGAATAAATTTACTCGGCTGACAAGATTCACTAATGAAGATAAAGACATTCAGATCTGTGAAGCTTGCTATGGTTTCTCTTTCTCTACTTTTCCTACTAATAGGAGTTCACTTCCAGCCTGAGTTACAGGGTTAGAGACGGCTCTGAATGCCAAGCAGGAACATGCTGTATCCATTTGTGTTTCTAAATAATTACACTGTGTCTTTGACTTTGGTTGCCTTGATGGTAACTTCCTGTGCTGGTAGCCAGTACACCATACAATTTCTATAAGTCTCTCTCTTTGATCTTCTCTTCAAACTACACCTTATTCTGGTTTTCCAGCTAAAATTAGCTATCCAGCTGGCATCCCTGCTCTTTCTTACAGTTCTTTAAAAGCGTTCACCCTCAATTTAAATGCTGACTTTAATAAGCCAAGATAAATTGCTCTATGCAACTATTTTATTTTTTACAGTACTCTGAACTTCTTCCTCCTTTGGAAAAAAATTCTTCATTTTGTGTCTTTGTATTTCATGTTTTCAGGACTATATTTTGGTCCCCGAGTAAAAGTCTTTACACTATGGACTATAATAGTTACACTATTAGCTGTAAAAGTAGAAAGTATGTCACTGATCTCCATTTAAGTGATCAGTATCCATCCTCACTTCCTTTTAAACCAAAGTGAATCAATTGAACCTAATGAGGAGTGATAACATTGCACACCCTGTGCATGGGAATGGTTAATTCCTGCCAAAAGCTCTTTTTGGAGATTGGCAGAGCGATGCCAATAAGAACTCAGAGCAGGGTAGTGAAATATTCAGATAGTGCAGGAATTATCTCCATTCTCCCTTACAGCAAAAGCAAGTATCTACTCTTTCTCCTCAATTCTAGTTCATATAAGAAAGGAAAAGACCAATGTCTCTGAGATATAACATAAATGTCTGTCTTCATTGTCTAGAAAAAAGATATATGAGCATAAAATGGGAGATTCTGGCACTGTGGTTACAGTTTGGTTCAACTGAGTGCTGAATTCAGGTACAGAGTTTCTGGAAAAAGTACATTTTTCAACTAAAATAGAAAACAGTATTTGCAGCACATAGGAACCCAGTGACTACCACCACAGTGCTGCAACACCCATGAAATTAGTCACATCAAGACATCCCCTGCCTTGTTAATGTGGAAACTTTTAGATTGAATTCCTAAGCCTCTCTCCCAGTTTTTGGCTGAGCTTTTGTTTCAACAGACAACGAACCTTCCAGAATTTCAAACTGCCAAGAGTGCTGTTCTCTTCCTCAGATGTCTTGAGGAAAAGAGGTAGAAGTCAGCTCTCGGTACTTAGAAAATATGGCCAGGGCAGTTGTAAATGTGGATGCCATATAACTGTACAAATGTGTCATACAAAAATATCCTTTACCAGACACTATTTATAGGGAAGTCTAATGCTGCCTAATCCTCAACATAGGGCCACTCCTGAATATAGACATGTATGAGTACTACAGCACGAGCTGCTGTAGTACTTTGTCACCTGAATGTCTCTCCCATCTCTGAAACACAACAGGTAATTTCATCAATGAAATCTCTGTTATAAAGTCGTGTAGTTATTATCAGGACTGCTTATTGTGAATTTTAGTAGTCTCACAGGTTTAAAATACACTGGACTACTTCTATTATTCTTTTAACCTCACTGATACAAAAGTTTTATGGAAACAAGAGCTCAGAGTCTGTCAGTGGTCAAGAAGGTAAATAAAATATGAAGAATTTTTAGGAAAATAAAAAAACTAAGAAACCATGATTAAGCTAATGTATGATTCCTTTTTTTGTAATCTGTTTACCTTGGTATTTCGAAAGAAAGGAACAAGGGGCAATAAGGCTGAATGAAGATGTAAAACAACTTTTACAAAAGCAACAGCTGAGCAGGCTGGACCTCCTCAGCCTACAAAAGAGAAAATTTATGAGTATGATAAAGATCAGCAAAATAATTAATGCCATAGAGAAGATAGATAGGGATCTCTTCGTGTTTTTGCCAGTACAAGCTCCATCAGATGGTCCCCTTCTATTACCATCTCAGAGTACAGGATTTCAAAACAAACAAAAAGGAGCAATTCTTCATGCAAAATGTTTTATGACTGTGCAGTTCTTTGCCAAAAGATGCTTTGTTTGCAAAACCTTTGTATGGATTAACAGATAGATTGAAGGAGCACTTATAAATAAATCTGAAAGTAGATGCAGGTAAACAGAATATTATGGGTGAAATATCATAGCAGCTTGGTCTGATTCTCTTTTTCCTGATATTTCCCCAAGTGGACATTTCTGGAGACATTACTGAGCTAGATGGAGTCTCAGAGCACTGTGGCTAATTTTATATGTGATGAAAACTATCACAAAAGATATGTTTGAGAAGTACATCCCTGCAGTGATTCTGCCATGAAAGAATATGGATTTCCTAGTTGTCTGGAGTTTAGAGAAAAAGAGGAGGTGTAAAGTGGGGATAATATCTTGTGTCTCAACATGTGTGACCAGAAAGCTTTCCATATGGACAGGGATCACTTTTCTTGCATTTCATTTTGTTGTCTTAAGAGGACCAATTTAGTTATAGAAGCCTAGCATGACATGCCTGGGGATATTGACTCACACAGCAGAAAGACATATGGAAGCTCTGAAAAAGAGGATTAATAAGTCTTCTTCAAACTTAGTAATTAAATTGATCTTACTCTCTTCTGGTAGTTTGGTGATGATCCATAAAGCTGGATGAGACAAAGTTGATCATGTGCCATTATTAAGTACCCTATAATTTATTTTAGGTCTGATCTTGAGAAGTGAAAACACTTCTGCAACATCTGAAGACTTGCAAAATTGCAGGGCTTAGCACTTAGCCAAATTGGTGATTAGCAAGAACAGAGAAGTTAGCCCTATGGTCCTGGGCAAATTCCAACTAATTGAAAGTACTGTGTATAATGGTGCCTACATTTTCCCTCTGGTTTGGTATGGACACAATATTTCTCAAACCTCCTCCCAGAAAAATAGTGTTCTAAGTTAGAAAAATTCATGTTTCATGCCCTATATGTGGCTGTATTCCAACAAAACAGAAATCCTGAGAATGATAGCACAGCTACAGAACTGAGATCTCCTAGATCACTATTAAGTGTAATGCACCGACTTTGTATAAGGGATCACAACATACAGTGATTTTTTTCTGATGTATCTAATATATAGACAGATAAATATGTTCCACTGAATGTCTTAGAATCATAGGCTGTGATAATAGATATTGTGTATTTTGAATATGAAAGAATAAGTATAGGAAACTTTTTTATATACAATTCGTAAGCTGTATGAGCTTTTGGCAGGGGAACATCAGAACAAAGTTCTATTATAAAGAAGTGGGAATCCTCACATTAAAATAAAGGTCTTTTATTGAACTTCCCTACAATTGTATGGGACAAAGAATTAAATCACTTCCCCCACAATGTAGTGGAAGATTTTTTCTACGTGCTCATGGAGAGGATGTATAAGATTTGCAGATGATGGGTTATATCTCCTGTATTGGCAGCTCTAGTATCTTGACTGTAAACAGTACAGTCAGCAAGTTCAGCAGGATGATGTCACTTTACTCCTAACAAAGTCTGGGTATGATTTTTAGAGCCTTTGAGATCTATTGGGACTGTGAACACAGACATATTTCACATATCTCTGAATATTTTGAAAAGCTCTTCTGGATAAAACACTTCCATGATATAATAAAATATTAGGAAATGGCCACAGTTATTAAAAAAATGTACCCTTTTGTAGAAGCTGCCTCTGGAACTTTGTAACTGTAGTAATAAGATCTAAGATCTCTCAGGCCAAAATTTCTCAGCAAGCCCAGGTACAGTCCTAATTGTTGCATCAAAGACAGTGGGATGTATGTGGATTTCTGATGGTTTAGGGGAGGGGGATCTCTCCCAAGGCTGTGAGAGCAGCCCAGCAGCTTTCCCCTGCCTCACTCAGCACAGGTTTCCATGGCAGTCTGGGCTCCAGTGCTGGGAATGCCTGAGTTGAACAAAGAATAATGGTTTTACAATACCCCCTTACTCCACTGCTGTGTCTAACCCTTGCATTTCTCACTGCTGTGTGTTGGCAGCAAGCACTGATATAGGTTTGAACTTTCAAGCTGGAATTGTTTCTATTAACAAAGACAGTTCTCTGTACCAGGCAGATCTTAGGGGGAGAAAAAAATTATAGTTCTACACACTCAATTCCTATCTGTCTCATAGAGATGCAGAAAGATTCCAAGATGTTTTATCATACCTCTATGCTTGACCATGTGAATTCTTTGAAATGTTTGGCTGCAAGGTGTCTGTTAATTGCTAAAAGCCCATTTCTGCTTGGTGGTTGTGCTTGGTTCACTACGAAAAATCACAGTGAAAACTTAAAGCTTATTAGTAGTTCGTATGTTTTATTTTGCTAAGGATTTAATTTTCACTGAGACCCCCTTCTATTCCCGGAACAGATTATTAACTCTGCTAAGACCTGTAGCCTGTGCTTGTTTCCACTTGATAGAGAACAAAAATTTGTCTCTTTTTATTATCCTTCTGCAGCATTTTATGGTTCTGAGCATAGTTTGAATGCATTGAGTTGATATGAATAAACTTTATAATACTTCATCTTCCTAGAATCATGGATTCATAGAATGGTTGAGCTAGAAAGGACCTTAAAGATCTAGTTCCAAGCCTCTGCAATGAGCAGGGACACCTTCCACTAGACCAGTCTCCTCAAAGTCCCATTTAACCTGGCCTATGGTGCATCCACAACTTCTCTGGGCAACCTATTGAAGCGTCTTTCCAACTAACAGTGAAGAATTTCTTCCTTAGATCTAATCTGAACCTGCTGTCTTGCAGTTTGAAGACATTTCCCCTTGTCCTGTCACCATATGCCCCTGCAAAAAGTCCCTCTCCAGATCTCTTGTAGCCCCTTTAGATACTGGAAGGTGCTCCAAGGTCTCCCTGGAGCCTTCTCCAGGCTGAACAACCTCAACTCTCTCAACCTGTCTTCACAGGAGTGGTGGTCCAGCCCTATGGTTATCTTTCATAGGGATTAGATTTATATGTTTTTATCTCTCTGAGATATAATTTAGGCTTGTTTTGGTTTTCTTTTCCAAAGGACTGTGGTTTACATTTCTGCCTTTTCATAAATAAGATGCTTTTTTATATAAGTCAGCATGGCATAGCCATTATCCTCAGTAACATGGCACAGCTGTATCTGAGGATGTGTCATGAAGGTAATGGGATTGTGCAGGTGTAAACGAAGGAAAAGTATAAGGGTAATAGAGGAAGAGAAATTTGTTTGCTGAATATTTATGAATATGCTGAAGAGCACAGACAAAACATGCAGAGGATTACCTAAGTCTGGGGACAGGAGCAGGAGGAATAGCTGGGATATTTGATTTGGCATCAATGACAACCTTCGCAAGTTAAAATAGAATTGAATTTCAAAGTAAAAATAGTAATTAAAATCAGTTTGAAAATCTGAAGCATTGCTGTCTGTCCAGGTTAAAATGAGTACTGATCTTTACATCTGCAACATATTCTAAATTGTATGCTCCCTTTGCATTTGACAGCAAATTTATTTGTAGTCAGGAATTCAGTTTCCAACATAAAGAGGTGAGGTTTTTGATCTCCCTTAGCCAACAGACTTATTGTTTGTGTAAATGTTGATGGGATTTTGTCTCCTCCTTTCCTAGTACAATAATTGCATTTGTTTAAAAGTTACATAGAACTTCAAAAGCTCACACACCAAACAAAATGTAAATGGTTCTGTGACCCTGTTAACCCACTTCAGCTGACGTCTGTTACTACCAGTTCTCTTTATGCTTAAGGGAAATTGCTGCTTTTTTTCCTCTGCAAACAGTTGTTACATCTTGGGTCAAGATAGTTGTTCAATGTCCAAATAAAGAGGAAGCCTGATTTTATGGCATGAGTCACTGATCTTATGATGCAAGTGGTGTGCTTTTATTTAGGGCTGCGAATTTTGAAGGGTAAATGACTGAGCACAGCATCAAACCGTGTATCCAGTAAATGTGTGGGGAGACTGGCCATGACACAGACAGGAAAGACCAGTGACATCTATTTTGACATTTTCCACTCATAATAGAAAAAAAAGGCCATGCTCTTTTTCTAATAATAACTAGGGTCACCCTAAGTTTCTTTTACTGTGTTGAAGTCTGTCATGCTGGCTAAGTTTAAAGAATCCCAAACAGATGTGTAAAAATATTGAAAGTGCTTCAATGTTTTGGTATTTCCATTTTGGATTTTATTTGCTTTTGGGGATACAGTACCTCATTTTTTTTCTAAAACACAAATGTGAATTTCTTTGTGTCACTACAAACTTTTAAAATGGTAATGTTTTATTTTTCATAATTCTGATTTTTTCTTTTTCCTGGATGAAATAGAAACGTGGTGAGAACTGTAATCATTCATTGTCTGCTATCTTGTGGTTTTTGATTGATAATTTAGCTGAGAGATTTTCAGGTGCTATGTAGACATGCAGAGCTTCTACCAAAGTACTTAACCGGATTTTCAGAAGTTTCTGACTTACCCTGATTTCACTGGGAGATAGGACCATCCTTGCTAGGCATCTGTAGGCCACCAGAAATTGATTTGTTTTCACATTCCTCTGCCAAAAATGTGTTATAAACCTTGGCCTTTGATCCTTACTACTGAAGGTATTTAATCTCATTAAATTTATACATTTTTGCACAGGGAATTTGAATCAATCTCTCTTGGGAGACTGTTCTTTCATTTATTCTTCATATTTCTCTAGTCTCCTTCCATGTGCTTTTCTTGGGTTTTTAATGACTACTAATCCTGCTCACAATTCTGGGGCAAATCCAATGAAAGTACCTTCTTTCTCTCTCTAATTGCCTTTTTGCCTCACCCTTTCCAGATAATTAATAAGGTGGGGTAGTAAGAGTGATTCCCCTGGCCTTTCCCAGCAGAGAAAGAACAAAAGCTAACTTGTTAAATCACCTTAACCTCATCAAGGTGTAAGCAGAAGGGCTCATCTGGGCATTTTTCATAGGACCAAGTGAAGAAATTCTCAGGCATCTGAGGAATTGCAGCTACATCTGGTGATCACGTACTCTGTAGGTGACTGAAAGACTGGGTCTTCCTGCCTCTCTGCACACATACCCCCTCCAGTTATTCCACACTGCTGTATCTGCCTCTCTCAGACTGCCAAAGAGAAAATCTTCTTTGAAAGAGAGTCAGGGACTTCGCCTCTCCTCCTCACAGTTCTACTAGTTAGGGATGTGCTCAGAAACTCTGAATATCTCTGCACGTCAAAAGTCTGTCCAAGGGCTTCTCCTGTGGAGGAATGCTGTGCTTCACAGTATCCGCAGCTTTACTGGGGAAGCGCTACTACAGCTTCAATCAAAGCTAATCCTTAATCTTTACAATTTCTAATTCCTTATATGCAAATATATGCTAAAGTCTAAAAGTTTGCTTGAATTACTGTGCTGCCTCTCTAGTAGGAGATGATGGTAGGGTGATTAAGGGCAAGGGAAGGGTGATGATATGTAATTTTTTACCTTATTAGAAGCAGCTGACAAGACTGCAGAGGTTACTCCGGCTCTTTCGACATACCCAGCTGTGAACAGCCACTTCATACTCAGTCAGCAGTGATCTGGGCATATTGTCTTTCTCATGGCCATATCCCAGAAATCATAACAACTGGAATGTGCTGCTTCTGCCACACATACAGTGTGTACTAATTGTTGCTAGGCTGCTTTGAGCTTCTTAGAGGCACCAATGTGCTATAGAAAAGGAAACTAAAAAAAAAGGGCAAGGAAAAACAAACCATGTACTACAATTGACTTTTTGTTACAAGAAGAACTTTCATAATACAATTTTGGGGTCAAAGACTGAGTGTTCTCCATATCTTTACTAATGTGCCCAGAACCCTGATTTTTCACAAGTATTTAATATCTAAAGTCTTCCCTCGGCTCATATTGATAGATACTAGAAAAGCTATGTTGGCTTCCCAACACCTTCAGTAGCAAGCTCAGTGTCTCATAAGGTTAATCTGTAAGTCAAAGCTGTCTTTCTTTGTGTGTTATTACTCAAGTTGAGAGAGGTACAGCACGAATAAAAAAACCCAGCACTGAGATGTCTGTAAGCTGTAATGCACGCTGGCAGAAAGAAAGAACCCTTATGGCTGAATATAAAAACTGAAGTACAGGTCTTTTCTTTTTGACCTGATGGTTCATTTCAGTCCTGGTTGGTTTTTTTACCTTTTAGCAGTGGTGTAAACACTCTCCAAACCTCTTCTGTTCTCAGTATTAACATAAAAGGGATTTATCAACGTTATGATAATTTTCTATAGCATTAAAACTTGTTGGCCTAATTTCCAAGAAAAGCCTCAGTCGAAACCTCTGACCATCATGATGCAGAATCATTGTTAGAATATGTTGCAGAGAAGAGCTAATGTAAAAGTACATGTTGAAGAAGTGTTCAGGCACGGTTTCCTGACTACGAAGAATTTAGAGTAGAAAACATAGTGGTTGCTCTCCAGACAGCAGTAGAGTAGCTGGATCTAAATCACTCCAGACTTACTGAGTGTCTTGCAGTGGTGTTGTCTTTTGTTTGTGTTGTTTTGTTTAGAAAACTATTGCCAAGTCAGAGGTCTGGAGCTTATTATAATTGGTGTATGATATATACAATTAAAAAATAGCTGATTGAAATCTTAACCAAAAACAAGAAGCAAAAACTGCCTCGATGATCACAGACACAGCAAGAAATAACAGGCAGCTCTTTGTGTGACTTATGTCTTTGAAAACGACTTTTTAAATTAGTTTTATTTTAACATTTGTTATTACCCTTTTACACAATGTTGAGTTGCTAATTTTTTTTCTTAAGAACTTGCCTTTAGAAACAGTCAGTGTTCTGACAAAGAAGTCTTTCAGGTACGTGCTGTGCCTTTGGTGGATATTTAAGCTTTTTCTTCCAGGAGTCGCAATAGAGAAATAGTGTTGATTTCTCTTTTATAAATGTTCCTTTATACAATGAGTACTGTATATATAGTTCCAACGATGCATTCTTGCAAACCTGGTGAGATCAGTAAGACAATACACTTATAAAACAGAGTCCAAAATCTTTTTTATTTAAAGAAAAAAAATAAAATAAAGAAATTAAAAATAATCATTCACACAAATGGAGAGAGAGAAAAATCTAAAAAAGGATGGGTAAAGAAAGTCAATAAAACATTTTAAATTCCATTGGTTTTTTTTGCTTTTACCCTACTTCTGGTAGTTATTGAGGTTTTAAACCTCAAGAAGTACAAGCACATTTTTTATTTTTAAGATTTTTCCTCAGTATTTGCAGATCTCTGTGGATAATAAATTATGTCCAGCAGTGGAAGGAATTCCATTTTGCTTGGAACTATAAGTGATAAATTGTGATATAATTTCTAGAAAATTTTTAAAGGTTATTTGTAAATTATTACAACTTCAAACCCCTTCAACTTGATGAGAATAGATAACCCTTGTTATTTGACATCAAGTCACTATATTAAACAAATTTATCATCTTACAAAGAAATCAAATGACTAACTTTTGAACCTACAACAACCTTTTTAATTGATGCAAAGACATAGAGATGAAAATGACCAACTCTTGCAGTAAATTTTTTGTACTGAGATATTGCAGTGACTTTATTTGCCTGTTCCTGAGAGCAAAATCTTCACTGACAAACGATAGCTGCCTTATTAAGTTAGGCCCCAGTGAGCTACATTTATACCAGAATCATAGACTGGTTTGGGTTGGAAGAGACCTTACACGTAATCTAGTTCTACCCTTTCACTAGATCAGGCTGCTCAGAGTCCCATCCAACCTGCCCTTAAACACTCCCAGGGATGGGGCATTAACAACTCTGGCAATATATTCCTGTTTCTCACCACCCTTACAGTAAAGAATTTCTTCCTTATGCCCAGCCTAAATCTACCCTCTTTAGGCTTAAAACCTTTTTGCCTCATTCTGCCACTAGAAACCCTGGTAAAAAGTCTTTCCTCATTGTTATAAGCCCTCATATATAGTAAGGGCTGCTCTAAGATCTCCCCAGGAATTCTCCACCCTGAACAATCCCAACTCTCTCAACTTGTCTTCAGAACAGAGGTGCTTCAGCCCTCTGATATTTTTGTGCCTCTCACCTGGACCTGCTCTAACAGGTCTATGTGTTTCTTGTACTGGGGACCCCAGAAATGAACACAGTACTTCAGGTGGGCTCTCCCAAGAACAGAACAGAGAGGCAGAATCACCTCCCTTGACCTGCTGGACACCTTTATTTAATGCAAACCAGGTTGTGGTTGGCTTTCTGGGCTGCAAGTGCCCATTGCTGATTCATGTCCATTTTTTGCACCCATCAATACCCTCAAATCCATCTCCCAGCCATACTGTCACTGGGGATTGCCCTGAACCAGGTACATCACCTTGTACATGGCCTTGTTGAATTTCATGAGGTGTGCACAGGCCAACTTCTTGAGCTTGTCAAGGCTCCAGATGACAGAGCCAACTGCATCACTCAGCTTGGTGCCATCTGCAAACTTGCTTAGGGTGCACTTGATCCCACTTTGTAGATCACTGATGAATATATTAAATAATTTTGGACCCAGTATTAACCACTAAGGAACAGCACTGGTCACTGATCTCTGTTTGGACATAGAGCCATTGACAGCAGCTCTTTCAATTTGCCCCTAATATAATTCCTTATCAATCTAATATTCCATTCATCAAGCCCATATCTTGCCAATTTAGAAGTAAGAATGTTGTGGGGGACCTTATCAAAAGGCCTTACAAAATTCAAGGTAGAGGACATCATTTGCTCTTCCCTTGTCCACGGATCCGTTCTCTCACAGAATTGTAGGCTCTTGAAAATTAGGCTCTTCCAGTCTTTTTCTGTCCTTCTGCAGCTGACCTTAATAAAAACTTCACTCCATTCACACTTGCTAAATCTCATATAGCTTTTAAACAGGCCAAGAAGGAATAAATTAGTATATATTTCTTCCACAGATGCCACTTTGTTTTTCTTTCTTTTAGTAATATCAATAATATTATTTTTCTTTGAATTTTGTTTAAATTGGCTGGAAAAGTTAAAGTTGAAACCAAGAAGGTGACCCGAAATTCATTAAAATTATTTTTAAAACCTGTTTATTGTAAATTCTACCATTACAGGGAATGCAATCAAATTCACAAAGATGAGACACACAAAACTAAATTGTTAACAGATTTTCCTTCCTACCTGAAAGAAATAAAATTGTAGTGTTCATGTGGGAGAAATATGGAGACACATACATGTGCACAGTGCCTTGCTTTTCTCTCCCCTTCCCACCAAGCATTTTCTCCTTCTTTTCACAGCTAGCTGACCTAATGGAGGCTCAAAGACTAATGTAGGAATCATACCCTGAAGGATTAGTTGTGCCATTTAGCCCCGGCGCTCTGCGCATGGAAGTGCAGCTCCGTACCTCTCTGAAAGGCAAACTTCTTGCACAACTCTCTGTATGTTGTGTCATCAAACAAGTCAAGCCAGAGATTTTTTTTTTTCCCCTCCGGAATATTGAGCTGCCTTTCCTTTTTTAGGCAGTGAATGTGTAGGAAGCAGGGTGAGCCTCTAGCCTGAGCCACTCCCTTCCTCTTTTGGGCTGTGCAGCTGTGCGTTGGCTTTTATGAACACGTGCAGATAGATGTGAACTTGTTTTGTCTGTACTCCAGGGTAGGTGGATAGGAGCCAGCTCCAATCTGTCAGAGAGCTGTGTTAGCACAGCTCTGCACCAAACCTGCTGAGCCCTGCTCAGACTCTGCAGTTATCACTGAGCTGCAATGGCAAGTTCCTGCATCTTCGTAGTTCAAGGGATTGGGAAAGTGATGGGTCTGGCCAGATCGAAATCTCCACAGGGTGTGTACGGATTTACTTCCAGTCTGGGTCTACATCTTTATTCCACTCTTGCACAAGGTGGGGGCAGGGGGGGACGCAAAAATGGAAATGAAGGGAAGCCTTCTTTGCATACTTTCATTTCCTTGCTATTTTAACTTCAAGCAGTAGTGGACTGAGCTACTCTAAAATAGCTATAAGAGAAGTTAAGGACCATTTGCGCTTATTCACTTAGTGGAAGAATTGTCTGTTTTGACTTCATTTGACATTGATTTTGTCTTTAACTGGTAATAAGTTGAAATGGACAATTTATTCAAGGTCCTTTAGATTGCTCAGGATGCCTCTCCTGGGTATGTACAGCAGTTTAGATATTTAGTACGGATGTCAACAGCTGTGCTTTTGGTGGTTGTCTACACTGTGGTACCTGATGCTGTAATCCAACCCACCTCCTTCTGATGTTAATAATCCTATAAACAATCAATATCAGACAAAACCATACTGTTAGAAAGGGGAACTAATTGTACTGTAATGATACCAAGAGCACCTAAGAGAGCCAAATAAGAGTCAGATGACATCTTCTTCAAAGACATATAGGGGTAATATAGGGAAGAATGTGAATTTGTATAAGATTTGTGAAGTCATGTAGTAACTTTGAAAACTCCAAGATTGCATGTCATCTACCTACTATCCTAAATAAAGTTAAGAATGAACTAACTTGATCCACAGTACCGGACAAATCCAAAGTAATTCCATCAAATTATGATTCAGAACAAAAAAAAAGTAGGTAAATCTGTAAGGCTGGGAGTTAATTTTCCTGCTTTATTATAAAGAGAACATTGCTGCTCCAATAAAGCATGGAGATGAAATGGCACCAGATTCAGCTCCCTTTATGCCAGATTATCTTTTCATACTACCCCAGCAAGCCTCCATCCCTGCACATTTTCAGCAACACAGCCCTAATATCATTTCACACACTCTTTACTGGAAAACCCACAAGTAGAGTAAATGTGTATTGGGAGGACAGAGAGAACATATGGAGCCAGAAAGATGAGCGTCCCTCAAGTGCTGTGTACTGTGGTTTCACCAGTGTGCTTTGGGGAAAGTATTAGCCTGTTCACAAGCTATGCTGCATCTTTGGCCTGGGGAACCAGAGACCACTGCCAGGCAGAAGCTTCCGGCACAGTTAAGTACAGTAGTAATATATTTAAGATGGGGTTGTAAAAAACACCTTTAATTCATGTTACTCCATTCTGGCTACCTGTATTTAGAAAGAGAACTCTAAACTTCAGAAGAACTGCATCTCTGAAATCTCATTTGGCCCAGGCAATATCTGATGTACTATGAAATATAGGTCTCAAGGGAAGCTTTGGATGTCAAACATCTGCCTAAGTAGCACATTTCAGCAACTGAATGTAAAGTGAAAGCTGGAAACTGTATGTAGAAGTGTGAACACACATCTGTGCATCTGTAAATACTTTATTCCTTGAAAAATGTAATGCCATTAGTCCCAAAGCTATTCAGACCCAGAGTTTACCAAGTATTTTCTTCTGGATAAAGTCAGGGCCAGCTTTGGAAGTGGGGTGCTGGAGGCAGTGCATTTCATGCTTTATGTTTTATAGCCTGGACAAGCCATTCATCCATGACTCCCAGGTATTTCCACTATCCTACAGAAATTTGAACAGGGATTTTCAGCCTTTCAGAATAATCCCTTATCCTTTATGCTTTTCACTTTCTTGAGCTGATTCTTCCTCTGCCTCTCATTTTTAAACTGTTTTGTTTTGAACAGAATGCAAAACCAAGGAGAATTGTTTGTTGGCTTAAGCATTACTGTATTCCCTCAGAATGGTTTCTCTTTCTAAATATTTCAGCAGTTTTGCAAGACAAAATGTGTCAGAAGAAGACATTCATAGCACTGAGTGACAGAATACCCATGATCTAGGAGTTGTGGCACTTTCCTGGAAGGTAGGAAGTGTAGCTCAACACTCGAAAGAAAAAATTAGTCTGAGGCACCCTGGTAAATGCAACAGAGATCCAAGTGAAATATTTATTTCAGCCCAAACTCCACCATGCCCACACTCCCACCCCTACCCTATCCCCACCCCACTTTAAACAAACAAAAGTAATCCTGTTTCAGACTTGATTTTAAAGGAGGGAGAGGATTGACTTGTCAGTTGACAGAAGCACAGCAATTGCACAATCCATCTGAAAGGAAAGACCTTATAGAAGAAGGGTAGAAATACAAACTTTGGTCTCTTTAGATTTAACCCACCTAAAAACTGGAGAGTTTGAGTTGGTTACTTGCTCACAGTTTGCTGCAACTTCCTGTTAATTTTTCTTAATTACACTTGCAAGCTGTTGTTCAATTGGACTACATTTAAAAATCGCTCAGGAGAGCTGTGGGTGGCATCCTCACCTCACTAAGGTCAGTGAAAATTTATCCTCGTGAACCAGTTTCATCCGTTAAAGACAGAATACCCAAACTGAAGCTGATTTAAACTCTAGAGCTTTACTGGAAATTGTTTATACATATTACACATTGCAGAGCAATGTGGCAATTTTGAAGCTGTCACTGGTAGGTTCAGTCTCGCTATGGGGACACAGAAGCTGATACATATGTTGGAAGCTATGCAGATAGCCTGAATGGGATTTATTGTAACAGCTGTGGCCTCCTAACTGGCACCTGAGACACTTAACTAAGGTCTGTTTGTAAACTTTGAAGAGTAAAAACTTAGGAAACACTTAATATCTTCATAAAGGAGAAAGCTAATCTGAGCTGCACCCACCTTGTTTATTTGTATTGATTGTATAGAAAGAGTGACCATACCAAGTGTAGAAAACTATTACATACCTGCATAGGTATGTGAGATGAATATCACTGTCCTTGTCCTTGACCTTGTCTTCCAATACATCTGTGAGATTTTTAGCTCTTTGTTTCTTACAGCTGAGCCAAAAAAAATACCGCGTCTGTCTTCAGGCTGTTTTTCTAATTGTTTTCTTGTGGACCTTTCAGAGGAGAAAATAGACAAAATTGTATTTGTTTTAAATGAAATTAAAAACATTCCAAGCTCTCAAAAAATTTTGTGGGTTTGGTTTGGAAATAGGCAAGGAAGGGGAATAATTGGTAAATGGACCCTTAATTGTTTTTTCCAGACCCTTCACTCTGAAGGAACTGGAGTGCAGGCAGGGACTCAGTTCAGGACTGTGAGATATAAACATCTCTGCAAGTGTTATTAGAAATCACAAGGCTGCACAGCTTCCTTAATTTTAGTAGAAAGGAGATTGCAAGAAAGTGCAACACCAAAAGAGAAAGGATTTAATTTCATTGCATCTTCCTTCTTTAAAAGAAAAAAATATTAATAGTGTTTCCTTGTAGTTGGTACAGGCTTTTTTTCAGAATGATTAATAGGAGTAAAAACTTCTACGCTTTTTAATTTTTCAGAAAAGAAATCTCAAAGCTAGGGTGGCTTTTAGTGCTTTAAGGACTCTCTGGGCCTTTTGTGACTGCAAAAACCTCTCAGCAGTTTCTCAAGACAGGACTGTATTATGTAGTTTCCAAGACTTAGAAATGGTAAATATTCTGAAACTTTTGTCTAGCAATGAAAAATACATTAAAATAAAGAAAACATTATTTTTAAAGTATTTAATTTTGGTTTAGATTGGCCAAGTAACAAGATGAATGTCAATTTAAATTATTAAATTTACATTAGTCTGTTTATTATGCTGTTAGATTTCCAGTGACTCTTTTGGGGACTCCTTTACATCAATGATTTCCATGTATTTCAAATTCAGTTCCAAATTTTAATCCATACCTTGGATACCCTACATCAGAATAGTCTGAAATATTTTTTCTTCCTACAAAAAATGGAGACTAGAGCCGTGAGGTTGTCTCCTGAAAACCCTGACATGTGATGAGCAATATTCCAGGACTGTGGTATTAAATATTCATACTTATGGATGGAGTGTCATACTCCATCTTGAAGAGTCTAATATAAAATACTTCATTCCTGGGGCTTCTTAAATCTCTGAAACAGTTAGAGATTAGGAATACCACTTGTGGCCTGACTCTCCATAATCACCTGGACTACAATAGTTTTGTTAAATGCTTTAGTGTTGGAACAAATAATGTAACCTTGAAGTCTGAGTTCCAGCTTTTCAGTTTCTTTGATCTGAGTATAATTTAAAAATATCTTATTTACACAAAAAATTCAAGAAACAGAACCTATTTTTTTTTACCCTTAAGTACAGGAATTATTTTGAATGGATAAACTATATTGCTATTATAATTAAAAGCCATGGTAGATCATCATTCTCAGTTTAGATTTAAATACAGAGAATTCTGGAAATAAAACCATTGTAATACAGACTCTACTTATTTTTACTGAGTCTCAAATCCGAATTCTTAGATTTTTGTCTTCCAATAAAATTAATGAAAGACATATGAAAATATGTTAAAGGAGACATGTATTCATGCTGAGCTGAATGTGAAAGCATTTGAGAAACCTACAGACTGGATGCCAGCTGAAAGGTCTTCCAAATTCTGTCTGAGCAACTAGCGTTTGAGATAGATATGGGATTTCCAGACCTCAAATGTGTATTTATGTACCAGGGATTAAGAAGGTGAAGAGGAATAAAAAAAAAAAAAAAAATCAGTTGTTTCAGGAAGAAAAGGGTCAATTTACAGTACAAATACTTTGTACACCAGTCTGTGCAATACTGCAGGAGCTACCTATAGACTTGGCAGTGAAGGAGGAGACCGATGCAAGTCCTGTGTTACTCTCAGGGGAGAGGAAACAATAGAACCATTAAAAAGAATAATTCCTCCAAATAACCAAGTGCCAGGATGTGAAGCAATAAATATTTGCTCCAATGCCAAGAGAGTAACAATGTTTTCATCCATGCTGGTATGATGTGGAAAACTTACTTGAAACTCTCTCAATCTCTCAGTCTCAGACTGGAGAACAGACTTCAAGGGTTCAATGTTTTCAAGATTATACGGGATGTTTCAGCAAAACAGCAGCTCTCTTCCCACCTCCCTGTGTAAGGACACTGCAGTTTCACAGTGAGAATTCTTTCTGGCAGAATTCTGTCATTCACACCCACAGCAGATTATTGTAAACCAGACACGTTTTGAGCAGGGTTTCATTGTCAACTTGAGAAACAACTCTGGAGTACCAATACAAACAATACATACTGTGGGTTTTTTCTGTATATAAGTGGGAAAAAAACATGGATGGACACTCCAAGTGAGAAGAGAGGAAGGTGAAATACTTTCTGCAACTGCTGAGCTGTAACAATTAACTGCATAGAAAGGTGGTTGGTTCACATTCACGTGGCTGGAATATAGAAAAAGTTGGCTATAGACTCCTTTTAAAGGTGTTAGGTAATGGAACTGCATACCATGTCTCAGCATAAGGGAGAACTAAACTCTTGTCAGTATTGTTGAAAGTGTTTTTGTGCTGTGGGGTGTTTGAATTTGAAATTTCAAGTTTGTTGCTGGAGCTTCTCTCTTTTCATTCAAACTGCTCATCTAGAAGGTACAGTTTCCTAGGTCAGCATACAGGTACTTAACAAAGATAAACACTGAACAGGGGAATTTAAATAAATCGGAAAATTAAAGTGTTTATTTTTTAAAAAAGTTTGCTTAGAAAATAATATTCCATCTCCATTCTGGGGATGGACTACTTTGTCAAAACTTCAATGGCATTCACAGTTCAAACCAAAGTTTGTATTTGTAAAAAGATTCACTTCTTTGTAATGTGTGCTAATGGAAGAAAGGAAATCTTCCCATGTCTTCTATTTTCTCCTTCACAGAAAATATCTTTTCCTGATCAACAGCCGAGTATTTAGAGTCACAGAAATATTTAGTTTGGAAAAGACCTCTAAGACCATCAAGATCAACCACAAACATAGATATATGCTCATGCACAAAGTGCCAATACTGTTGCATAAAACAATATCTTGGTCTCAATGATCTTATAGTCCAACCTAAGCAATTCTATGATTCATTATATATGTAAAAGTAGTTTCAAATATATATGTATATATAGACATATATATATATATGTGTGTGTGTATGTGCCTGTATGTATAGCATAGAATCATCAAACGGTTTGGGTAAGAAGGGACCTTAAAGATCATCTCGTTCCAACCCCGAGCCATGGACAGAGACACCATTCCCTAGACCAGGTGGCTCAGAGCCCCATCCAGAGTGACCTTGAACACCTCCAGGGACGGGTGGATGTGAATGGTGGGTGTGGATGTGTGTGGATGTGTGCATATACGTGTGCATGTATGCCTGTTGGAGGATACACACACATACATTTACACAAATATATTTTTATACACTTATAAATCCAAACTAACGGAATAAGTAGAAGTAAATAAAAGTTACTTTACTACAAGGATAATCTGGATGCAAAAATAAATTTCTGTAAACTGTAAATGAATTTTAAAAAAGCAAAGTGTTTCTATCCATGTAAAGATGTTTTGGTGCATCCAGTACATAGAAAAATTAGGACTCTAAGCATTTTTAGGATGATGATGGATGAAGCTGCTGAAGAGATTATATAATTTGGTTCCAAGTAGCAATGGTAGACTGGATTTGATGCCCTTCATCTGTTTCTCAGTTTTGCTGTAGCTGTGGCTTATGTTTTAAAGCTCAGAGAGATGCAAGTCTTGAAAATTTTCAGTGAGTTCTGCTTTTGGAGCTTCAAAAATAATTCACTGGTTGAATTTTCTTAAAATTTTGCCTTCAGACTGAGGTGGAAGGCAAGAACAGCTGTTCTAAACAATTATTCTATTTAGAATAAAGCAGTCAGAATTAATCAAGGAGAAAGGATCCAGTAAATTGTTGTTATTGTGGCACATATTTTTCAGATTTGTTCTTGTATATATCAGAACAAACTGCCTTTTTGAAATAAGCTGAGATATAATATAAATTTTCAATGGTTTGGCTTTACTTAATTTTATACAGATCCACCCACTTTATTAAAAATTGGTCATAGTTCATCAGCATAGTTGACTTCAGAATTGTATACAGATAGTATATTCCACTGATTTGAAATATTTGGTGCTTGAACTTGATAGTGTTAACTTGATGTTGCTAAATTCTTATGTGTTTATTATTTGCCAGAGTGCATTAGAAGTAAAACACATTGTTATGCTGGTCATATTTTGGCTTCAGAATCATGACTTTTTTTAGTTCAAGCATTATAACTGTGCTGGTTTGGACTATCCCCAATGCTTTTTTTCAGCATAAGTAAGCTTTTAATAATAACTTTCCAAAGCCAATACTTCTATGATTTCACTGTGATTCTCAACCTGAAATGTCACAAAACTAAAGGTTTTGGTGGTTTGTGTTGCTGTTTGTTTAAACCACTTTCATTTATAAATTGAACTGCAAATAGAATGAGAATAGGCTTTCTTAAGCTTTCTAAGACTGTTGGTCAATCCATCTTGAAAATAATTGAAAAATAACCTTATTTTCATTATTTGACAACATTTTATTCCTGTGTCAGTACTGGATAATGTAGACCAAAGGTAGTAACTATAAAAGGTCAGACAATTTTATAGAAATTGGGCTGTCATTAAAGGCAGATGAGATTTATCTTCTGAATTTGAGGCAGTAGTTATTATTACTACTACTACTACTATAATAATAACATAAACATGAATATGAGTATTAATATGAATATGAATATTATAAATGTTATTCTAATTAATGTTATTGTTGGTTTTGTTCTATTGATGATGCCATTATTATTAACATTATCTCTCCTGTAATTAAACTGGAGAATATTTGTAGAAATGGTCAAATAAACATAATTACTGCCAAAATTTGGTCCTAGTGCACAGTCAATTCTATTAGAGTCCTTTGAAATTAATTATCAGTGGCAATGTGTTTTCCCAAAGAGGTTTTTCACAAATTCTTTTCATTTTTATATTAATGATTAATATGTGTGGTTCATATCTGCATCAATTGCAGCTTGTACCAGAAACATAACTTTTTTGCAGAAGGCCTCATTCTCTTGACGTTCATTTTCTTATGGAGTAATTGAAAAATCTGCTGAGTATTTTATTAAGGCAATGTGTTCCCTCCCAAAGAGGGACAGACAGCTCAATTTATTTCTGAACAATGCTCTGCTGTTTGACTCCTATGTTTATATCTGACCTAATGCCTTATAACTCTGGTACCTGGCATATATCATGTTAACTAGTACATGCAGCTTTTTTATTCACTCTAGGCAGTATGGCAAATCTAGAGACTGTCCCATTTACAACAGCTTCAAAACAGCAAATCCTTACTGTCCATCTTTCAACTCTGTCCGGGCAAAACTCTCAGTCCACAAAGGTTTCAATGCCACCATTTATTACAAGCCATTGAGATATAAACAAATTATTGAAATGAGGCATATGCATCATTTAAAAGAACTAGAGAAGGGCAATCTGTCTTCATCCCCTGCGAGAAGAAAAGGCTGTTTTATTTTAAAAGGAATGCAAGGCATTAGAAATCACTTGCTATTTACCAGAGCTGTAGCTATAAAATATCACACAGTGTTGAAAGATATGCTTTTAAAATAATTTCACTATTAAACATTGAGATCAAGGTCTAGAGTAATTGCCTAAATAACACAACTAATAGCTACAATTCTTGAAACTAGGCACCTAGGTTGTAAACCAGCAAGGAGATTAAGAATAACCAATGTGGTTGAGACTAAAGAATCTCTGAAGACACCATCCTCAGCTACCCAACATGATGCACTAACAACAGAAATTTTTCTGAATTTCCCCTTCTCCTTTTAGCTCAAAAATCAGGTCTTAGATGTTAGGTGTATTTTACTTTAAAAAGCTATAGAAAAAACAATAGAAATAGTTTGACGATCAGGTAGGGGTCCACATATTTCTTTTCCTGCAGGGCAGTTTCCAGGATGCTGTCATTCTCTGGATCCCTAGGTTCTGCATCACTGGTTGTGTAGTGCCCCAGCTTCAATGAGTCAGAAGAGTTTTCTTCTTAAAATTTCTATATACCTTCATTTTCTGTAACCACCAAACCTCAAATATTCTTAACAGCATGTCTGTTAGAACACTTTTCAGAAAATATAAGGGTGGGTTTGAATTCCCTCAGGTTGGAATTGAAATCAGATTTCTCACTTTTTAAAATTAATTTACTTACTACAGTAATGCACTACAGTGCTATGCAAATAGTTGAGGAGAGTCAGTATCACAGTAAAACAAGGTGAAAACAATGATTTATGCCAAAATGTATTTGGAGGCACTCATAATAAACTATATTTCCTCATGGACGTACAAATTTGGATATTTTATTCTTGATCCAGGACTGCAGTTGTATTTTAAGCAAGAACGCCATAGCCTGGGATGCTCCTGTGCTGGCAAGGATGGGGAGGAAATGTGGAAGACTAATTGGAAAGTGTTTGATGAGAATAAAGTGCAGGGCTGCAATATGAATTTATTATGTTATGGGACTGAACTGAGAGCAGACCTCCTGAAACTGTCTTAGGTATCAAATTAGACACTTTAGGTCCTTTCCTACAAAACTGTGGAGTTATGCCAACAACTGCAGTTTAACTCTGTCAGCTTTAGAATTTAACCCTTTATCTGGTGATTAACTATTTCCCTTACAGGTAAAATCAGACTACTTTAGTAGCCTTTGGCTGTTGTTTTAAAACAATTTCACAAACTGATGCAATAATTCTTCTGTATTAGCATGTACAAATAAAAATGGTGCCATATAGTCTTGTGGTCAGAACATATGGAGAGTTGCTTTGGATATCCTCATTCCAGCATGATCAGAAGGGTGAAACACCACAAAGGCAACTGTGATGTTTCAGTAATTTGAAAATCATTGCTTTCACAGTAGCTGGAATACAGTAATGTTATAAAATTATTTTTATTAAGCCAAGTTTTCTTGGAGAGAAGAAAAGAGAGTAGTAATATAATACTTCAACAGGGGAGAATACTTGCAGATTTAAACAGCTACCTAACTTACAACTGTAAACTCAAGTGCTAATACTTGTGTGAAATAAGTTGCCTTTGAATACACTGAAAGCATGCTACAAATCAGTGCAAGGTGTGCAGCCGGAGATATTTTTTTAATGAGAGAAGATGTCATTACAGGAGTAAAAAAAGGTTCAGAATGACTGCTCTGGGATTTATTTAATTATTTCATTCAGTGGGATACAAAGGCAGTTGGTTCCTGTGGAGCAGAAGGGAAAGATAACAAAGCCATTACATTTGTCTTGTGGCATGGAAAGAGAGAAGAAGGGCAGGGGAGGAGTAAGTATTTTTAGAAATTCAGTGGAATTTCATTTTGAAATTGATCTTCTAAAATTTTCTCTTGCTCATAACAGTATGTGCTCATACTGTAGGTATGAGGTGAAACCACAGTCACCAGTTTCAGTGGGTTTTATTGGCACAATTACATCATTATGTTGCCTACATCATGGCAAATTTTTCAGGAAGATACAGAAAATCTTGGAGAGAAGGTACTCTGCATCACTTTGCTTTGGTCAGTCATAATTCCATGGGATGTTGACAGACATTTCTCACTGTGGTTGAGTTTTACATGACATGTGAAGTAAAACACACTAGACTTACATGGCTTTTTCAGAATCTAATTCCTTTCATTGTCTTTGGGGTAGTTCAGATTTCTTTTTCTATCTGAATCATAAGGGTGTCTCAAGAAAGATGCCCGAGATGGGCTTTTATTTTGGGAAGAAATACTTGTTTTCCCCACATCCTAATAATCATGTAAAAGAGACTGCAGGTGTTGTTCACCCTCTTCCCTTCAAAGGTTGGAACTAACCCAGGTCAAAATTTCGGCTCTGTGAACTCAGTGGGAAAACTCCCACAGACTCTGCTGGGGTCAGGAAGGGTAACATTAGATAATTTTCACTTTTCTGTCTTCCCTTTGGCCTCAATAAAATAGGTTGAAATGGTTCTGACTCAGATTTACAGATGTATGGTTTTCAAGCTCAAAAAGTTGTTGAATGAAAGCCGAGACACATATTCTTTAAATGACTGCAGCATGTTAGGGATATAGTTAAGTTCGAGGGTGTGTACAGCAGGGAAAAACACTGAGTTGATTAAGAATTGTTTACTTTGCAAACCCCAGGCAACATCCCCAGTTTTTAGAGTTATATGTGAGAGATACAGGCTTTCTCTGAACTAACAAGCTGTAAATCAAATAATAGCAAGAAGACATGAAATACTAATACATACTTCTACCTTAGGAAGATTTTTTTTCTCGTTTATTTGGATGGATGAATTACCATTTACACTATCATTTTCACCAAAGTAGAATGGAGATTCCAACTGTGTTGGCTTCTGAACCAGCTATGGAGTAATCAAGCTAAGGAGGAAATGGAGACAGTGTGGCTAGAAGTCGTGAGGTGTCAGTCAGCATCATGCAAACAAATAAGGGCAAAACAGAACCAGTGCTGGGGATTAAAAATTGTGTCCTAGAGCATATGCAGATGTTAACAAACAAAGAAACCCAAGTCTAATATACATCTAACCCCACTAATGTACATCAACTTATATATTTCCTATGAAGTGGTGCCATTTTTCCAAAGCAAAACTATTTGATGTTTCAATTCAAACACAACAGATTGGCTGAAGTTAAAATAAATCAGATTTTGACTGTACTGTCAGGTATTTAACAGGCAGTTTTCTGACTGAGCAAATTTGAAATGATCACAAAATATATCTGATTTGAGATTAATTTTATGGTTTTTGTTTGTGCTCATGTTGATAAAAGATGGTTTTCATCTACCCAGAGGTTTGGTCTCTGAAGAGGACAGAGTTTTGGTGAAAAAATAATCAAACAACCAAAAAACTTAATCTAAATTGTTGAAAAGATAGGATTATATTAAATAGCCCTTAAGGTTAACAAAAGAAAGTTTTTTTTTTAATGCAGAAGTTTGGAACAACAATACACCCTTGGGAAAATGCACTTTACACAGAAAAAAGGCACAGCTAATTTCTCAAACAACAAGCAAGATATAAAAATACGGAATTCAACTTTCTTAAATGAATTTCTAAAAGAAATCTGTGTACTATCTGGGCATTAGACCAGAACAATTTGTGTGTGGTCGTTTGAATGAAAAAACAATATGCAGCTCTAGATGAAGGAAGGGGAATTTGGCCTGTAGAGTCATTGCTTACTAGTCAAAACAGAGATTTAAGAAAATATAGACTTGTCTTTATTCTAATATGCAGTTTTGGAGTAAATCAAGGAGTGCTCTGTTTGGATTAGATTTTGCTGAATGCCCCTGTTTACTTGTACTAAGTACTGCTGAAGAACTAGAAGAAGACGTAGACCAGACATTCTATAATTTAAACAGTCTGATAACAGAAAACATACAGTATGCTAAGGGGAAGTGTCTGTTGATTTTGATTTACATTTCATTCATTTACTAATTTAAATAGATTTTAAGCCACCTGCATTAATTTGAACATATTTGACTAAGAGTTGGCCAAGGACCAGAATAGCTGCAGAAGCAGCACAAGAGAAGGAAAGTCATGTTGTAGAGCTAGAAAGGTGAAATTTAGCAGTACAAATAAATTCATGAAGATCTTAAGGCTAAGAAAAATTAAATTCGTGGCACAGGAACTGTTTAATAAGGAATTATGTGTAAGTGCTGCATAAGAGATGGATTAAAGCATAACGCTTAGGGTGCATATGCAGGCATCTATGAGGAAGGTGCCCTGAGGAGTGTGAGCCTGGCCCCTAAACAAGACAAAATCCTGAATGAAACTCACTGACTCTCCAGTCACAGCATGGGGAGAGTTAGAGGTATCTGGGATGATGACCCAGAACTAGTTCTTAAGCAGAAATATGTTTAGTGCAGAGCTGCAGCTGCACTCCCGCTTCGTCCCCGGAAGATCCGGATCCAGGCTTGTCTGTCTGCTCAGCACAAATCCTCTGACAGTTCATATGGTAAAGGAGATGTTTAGAACAGACTTCATCTTGCCTGCTGAAAGAGAAAGGTCAAAACGTAGTCGAAGCCAGACAGCTTGAGAGAAAGTGTGACTGTACTCGGTGTTTAAGGTGCAGAACTTGGTAGTTTAAGTCAGTGCAAAACTCTCCTAGTTATGGTACTGAGCTGACCTGGGCTGGGATCCCAGAGGTTGGGACTGCAGCCTGGAAGGAGACATGCATTCCTCCCACACCCTGATAGCACAAACATTAGCAGAGGGGCTGTGTTTCTCCAAGGTTAATGCCTTACCACAGGAGTACAATCTGTTTTCCATCTGCCTCTCCTAACTCTTCTCTCTCCACCAGTGAATCCTGGAGCAATTTCAGCAGTAGGCATGTGGAGTGTGCTTCCTTCCCTAAACCACAGAGTGATTAGGGCACTCTGATGAGAGAGGTGGGTTTGAATCCCTACAAGCAGGTTAAAATATTATTGCAGTCTTTTTTCGTCCAAATCCTGGGACTGGAAGCCAAAAGTAACATCAAAGCAGTATCATTTCCTTCCTGTGCTTAGCAAAATTTTTAGTAACATGATGGGCATACAGTGCTCATACAGTCCTCAGTTTGATCTTGTTGCCAGCAAGGAAGACATATGCTAATTGTAGTGGATTCAGTTGTCTGTCACTCAAAATTACTTATTTTCAGTATGATTGGGAAAAAAAAAAATGTCCCTCAGGAATTCTTCAACTTTCTTCTCTTCTGAATGGATTATATAGCAAATAATTTTACTCAGTTTTGCCCCATATTAAGAAACGTAATATTTTATTCTTTTCTGAATGCACAACACCCTCCAGGCCCATTCCAACCCCCCTGTCATGACCTCTTTCATTTTTGAAACATTTTTCTACTTGTACTGAACTCCCTGTGTTAACGCTCTCCCTGTTGCAGCACGCTGGTGGAACGTACAGTCCTGTTCCAGATACAAATGTTTGGCATGATGTTCCCAGCTTGGAGTCAACTGTTTATGATTTTCCTCAGCAGCATGACAGCACTCTGTGATTAAATATGCTCAGATTTCTTTCTGTTCTGCTTTAGTTTATGTTGACCAAATATATGACAATTAAATTCACCTACTTGGAACCTCACCAAAATAAATCATCTCCATTTTGTTTGAAGTCATGGCTTTCAGAACAACCCAATAAACTCCTAAGGGGAAAAAAAAACTACAATAAGGAATAGGCAAGAATTTTTCTACATGCAAAATGAAGGTAGACTCAAACAGGAGCATAACACTGGGCTGATGCTGTGTCAATGTGCTGCAACAGAATTTTCATTTATTACCAACAAACTATAACTCTCTACGATTACCTGAAAGGAAATTATAGTAAGGTGGAGGTCTGTCTCTTCTTTCAAGTAACAAGCATAGGCAAAAAGAGGAAATGGCCTCAAGTTGCACCAGGGGAGGTTTAGATTGGATATTAGAAAAAAAAATTCACCAAAAAAGTTTGTCAAGCACAGAGGCAGGCTGCCCAGCAAAGAGGTTGACTCATCTACCCTGGAGATATTTAAAGGATGTGAAGATGGGGCACTTAGGGACATGATTTGTGGTGACTTGGTAGTGCTGGGTTAACTGACTGACTTGATGATATTAAAGGTCTTTTCTAACCTTAATAATTCCATGTCAATGACAATAAGAATATTCTTAAATTTTATGAATTTGCTTACCCTGAAATTAATTACTGTAAAATATGTTTTAAATTTTATCTGTTCTATTCACAAACTAACATTTTCAAAAAGCTCTGTGTAGTAAAAGGTGGAGAGAAGAAGGAAAGGGAAAGAGCAAGGAAAAGAAGAAAATCCTCTTTATTCTGTAAGTCAGCCTTCAAAATAGTCACATTCTTCCTAAATTTGTCTGAAAATATTTCCATGGATAGATAGCTTCTGTTTTCTCAGGAAGATATCTATTTACCATGTTATATATAGCCGTGTAGCTGACAGAGTTTTTCTCCTTTTTTATTGAGCGTTTAAATAGTCAGTAGAACACGGAAATATGTAACATAATGATTTTGTTACTTGAGGGTGGTTTGGACACTGATACAGTGTGTAGGAATCTGGCTTCCTCCCTTTAGTTTAGGGAAATGGTTTGTTTGTCCAAAGTATAACTGTAGCAAAGTAAAACATTTACAATCAATGAAAATTTATCTTAAAAAACCCAAAAATATTTCAGTAGAGGTTACTGTAGGAGAATAATGAAGTGCCTGTTCCTCAGCTGTACAACACACAGTACCACCCAGAGAACAGGCTGCCCTATGAACAAGCGCCAGCTGCTATCTATTGTTTTACTTTAATTATAAACTTTGTAAAGACAAAGGGTGATATAATCAAGTTCCCAAATCTTTTTATGTAAATTTTTTGCCGGTTTTAATTCAAGTGCTGGTTTTAGATCGAGTAATGGTTTATTTGGATGCAGTTGATTTGACTGGACTCATAACATGAGTCTTTCCCTTTTCTTTCTAAAATGTTTGAGCTTCCAGATTGAGAGGCAAAGGTGATAGCAGAAGCGTGATCTAGCAGTTAAAGTCTGAAATCCAGGGCATACAGGCCCAGATTTTAAAGGTTTATGATTTTCAAGCATTCCTCCCTAGGAAATATTCCAAGGTGAGCATCCAAAAGTTAACGGTCACACTCCTGAAAGACTTGCCTTTGGTTTCAGGTTCCAAGCTTTGTCTTACTGCTGCTAAAGCTTAATTGGAAAACCTGACTTTGCTACTTCTCTTCTCCAATGAAAATTATTGAGGAGGGCACAAAACCCTTAGGTAAACACTATTTACAAAATGTTTCTTTTACTAAGGAAGTTTATGTAAAAGCAAACTACAAGACTCAAGAATTTATCTAGTTTTAAAATTGATATTACAGTTAGGCTGATATAAAAAATAGGTTTACTGTGGAAAAGAAACACCACACCTGCAAGCAGGTCCAAGAACAAAGAACTGTCATAGCCAGGAAGCCAATTTGAAAGTCTGTACAGGACTTGCAGTGTCTCAGGACAGACAGACAAAACTTGTTTCACACTAAGACTTTTTAAGATCTACTCTCAGGTTTCAGTTCCTTCCTTTCCCACTCCACAGGCCAGTAACTGCCTGATCCAAATGGCAGAGGGATCAGACAGGGAGAACAGTGCCAAGGGCTGGATCTCCCGAGGTCACACCCCCATCACCAGCTGTGCAATCCAGGCTGCCTTTTCACCACTTTGGCTTGAGTAGTTTCCCACATGGCAGCACCCACCGGCACTGCAGGGGCTGGGTGGCTGCTTGTGACCCTTTCCTGGAGTCCTCCTGGAAGAGCTGAGAGATGTTCCTGTGTGTTAGTAAGAGAAGGGAAAAGAACACACCGCCTATCTTATTGACTTCTTTGGGAAACGCCATAACTAATAGATTATTACAAAGGCAATGAAATCCCAGGCCAGTATTTCAGGGAGAAGAAAATAAAAATCAAACCTGCCAGAAGGGAGAGGGCAGGAACAGACTCCTCATTATGGCTCTGGGATTTAAAAAAATACTCATCTTTTGTGTTTTACGGGCTGTGGGTAACTAGAGAACAGAGTTATGTTGGAAATCTCACAGGATTCACTGTTTTGGCATCAAAGTCTCCACACCCAGCACAGAGGGATTCTGGGCACCTAATATGAGATTTGTTACTCCTTTTCAAGGGGTTGGGGTCCTGGCAGGGCTTCACCTTTGAACTTTCCGCTTTCTTTTCCTAATAGAACTTATAGAGGTAGAAATTTTGACCTGTAAGAAGTAGATTCTGCAGAGCAAGAGAAAGTGATGCAGCTATCAACTTCATGACAAATGGCAGTGATTATATCCTAGCAGGCCATCTGTGACTAATTTATGGCATCACAGGTGCACAGGAGGCAGAGGCAAGTAGGCAGTTCAGTAGGGAAAGGACCTTTAATAATCTCTCTATAGGGACTTCAAAGGTTAATTGATTAGGGAAAGGAAAAATTACAGATATTAGCAGTTGGGTTTTAGCAAGAAAAGAAAAATAAATTCTTATTAAAGTACAGGAAGGAAGGAAGGAAGGAAGGAAAGAAGGAAGGAAGGAAGGAAGGAAAGAAGGAAGGAAGAAAGGAAGGAAGGAAGGAGAGAGGGAGGGAAGATTGAACTATAAATGAAAAGTATTTTTATCCTTAAACTACCACATTGTTTGCTTGCTTAAAACATTTTTAAAAGGCAAAGATGTATTTTCAGAGAAAATATTTTCTTCCATTATAGTAACCAGTAAGAAAATATTGAACAGCTGTAATAGCTATAATGTAATACACTGTGTAGAAAGCAAAATATATACTTGAAATGAGCACTGGACAGTGAGCACAGCCTGATACGGTTCAGCAGGGAGCACTTAAATGAACTAAGATCAAACCCCCTCTTCCTTGATTTTGCAACAGGTCAACACTATCTTCAAGAACAAGTCTGCATTTCTGCTTGTGACCTGGAATAAGCTGATTAAATTTGCTCTGTAAGTGGAAGGATGTGAGGCAGCAGTGTGATGGCAGCAGTTTGATCTTTGGTCTGATTCAAGCCCATCCAAGCAGGTGTCAGGAGCTGCTCAAGCTGAACTTCAGCAGTGGGGTATTTCCACAGATGAGGAGAGCATCACGTCTGGCTGCCTCTGACTCCTCAAACAGGCACCCATTAATATCTGGGGGCAATGTTGGGAGAGTATTTAGAGTGACTCACATGTTTTGGTTCTGTGGCACCTTAATGATTCTGCTGTAATGCTGCTGGCCCATGGATATGTGCTTCCTTCTGTGACCAAACCTGCACAATATTAACATAGTCATTTAAAATCCAAATATTTAATATTATTCTTTTACAGTACTGAAAATGTGGCCAGTTGTATTGGGAAAAGAATTCTCAAGACAACAAAGCCCAAAATTGTTTAAAAAAAACCAAAACAGCTTGAGCAGCAGTATTTTGGTTGCCTGCTGCACTGGTTTGTTTATTTTTCAATGATCACTGAATTTTCTTGAGAGAATGAGAATGCTTATTTAAAAATAATTTTCTTTAGCACTATTCAGTATGTCTCCCGGATCCCTAAGCATGAATTAGAAACAGATTTCATATAAAATATGACTGTAGTGAAGAATTAAAGACAAATGTGATTGTTAATTCTTTTGATTGTTTATTGGCCAGAAAAAAATTTCTTTTCAAACAAATGATCATAATCTAAATTAATTCTATTAGCTTATATCATGCCCAGAAAACTGGATTGTGAGTGAGGGCAAGGGATTCAAGAAAGCTCCATCTCATAGTCCTGGAAAAGAGGTCTGTTTATAGGTTTCCTTGTAATGGTCATCTGAGTGTGTTAAACTACTCCAAAATATGACAGCTTTATCACAGATCCAGGAGGTGTCTAAGGAGGGGTTAATGAGGAGTAGGTGTTGTACTCTGTCTCTCTGTGTCTCTCTGTGGTGCCTTCTCTCCACAGACAACCCCTAGACCATAACCCTGCAGTGAGATTCGGACAAACTGACCCAATTCCATGCTGATGAAAAAACATGTTCCTCTTCTAAAATCATTAGATTGGCCCGTTAGTCAATAAATGCATGCTAAAAGCAACAACAACAAACAAAACCAACAAAAAGCCTAAATTACCCTTCTGAAATGCTTCTATTAGTTTATAAGTTTTAAATTTTATTTTTGTATTTCCCTGTTTTTCAGAGTCAGGAAAAATTGGAAGGCTATTCTAAGAAATGGAACTGAGGTAATGGGTGGTTTCAAAAAGTTGAGACACAAGAAAAATATCTTGAATGATCTCATACATAGAATGATTATTGTCATTGCTATATCAAACATAAGCAGTCAAATAGCAAAATATAAACCAGAGAAAGAGGAATGGAATCTTTTGAACATCCCAGTCATTAACATTTTTGCTCTGTCTCCAGTGAAAATTTAAGTACTTTACTAATTCTATTATATATTTCTTTTTGCAAATAAAAAGCTATTTTTCATGGAGCTTCTTTTTGGTGCTTTTTTAATGCCCCATTTAAGGGATGTGTGGTTAAGGTGATCATTGATTCTTGCTCCCTAACTAGCTAAGCTGCTCTGATTTAATCAGAGAATAGGTTGTGCTGGTTTTTGGTTGGTGTAGAATTAGGTAAAAGCCATTACTTTTACCCTTTGTAGTATATGATCTGGTTGCAATATTGATTTTTCAGAGATGGATAAATGCCACAGGAAAATACCTTTTTACAGAGAGGATTCAAGGAGCTCTAGTGCTGGTGTTGAAGCAGATAATCTCTGTTTGAGTAACATTTTCCCTGAAGTGTGGGTTGGTTCAGGAAAGTATTTGCTTTCCTGATAAGAAGCCTTTGGACATTTTCCCAGGTAGTGGAACTAATTCATATGATACATTCACATATTGTTACAATCAAATTTTGATATCTTAACCTACGTTTCAAAAAATGTTTTGTTTTAACTTTCCACTCCTTAGCCTGCAGGTGAGATTAATTTCATTATCCCTTCTGCTGTGGCAGATCCTACAGGACCTCTCATCTCCAGGGTGTTTTTTTCATAGCAGAAATATTTGAAAATATTGTTTGTAGCAAACTAACACACAGAAAACAAACAGCATGATTTGAAGTTTAATCTTCAGGTGCTTTTTAAAGAAACTAAAACCAAATGCAGCTCTAATATAATATTTTACTTATTTACATTGGAAACAGCTTCAGGTGGATGAGGCTTGCCAGTGATGTACATATGAGAAAGTGTTATTTCTCTGCATATGGATCCTGTTCTACTAAACAATAAATACAACTGTGAAGATCAGAACAGCATCTTTATATATCTACAGGGGAAGTAATAGGCTCACCAGCATTGATCTGCTTGTGCTTATCCAATTTTCCTGCTGGAGGGGAAAATAAAGGAGAAAAAAAGTCTTCTACCTACAGAGAATTAATACAGAATGTATTGCATAAGCACATACTCAGTTACCTCTTGACTGCTAGTCATAAACCATAGTTCTTTTCTTTGTCTTCCTTCTGAGTTATACGTTAACAAATAATGATTTTGGCCTGCAGACTGCATGCTATCTGCTCTCACTGACTCTGCTTTCACTGCCTCACTCTTCCTTCCCTGCACTGTTTCAGTGGTCCGTGTTTCAAAAACATACTCTCCTCTACTCTGTTATTTTTCTACAGGATGCCTCAAAAATAGTTCTAATACAAATTGTCTTGCAAAATCATGTTTACATACATAAGTTCCAGGATTTATACCAGAAATAAAGAGAAAAAATTGTTTTCATAGTCTGTAAAAAAACCAATAAAGAGCGATGGTGAAACGGCAATACAAATTCCTGGACTGCATAAGGCATTTGAGACAAGCACGGCAAAAATAAAGAAAAGGACACATCTAAATCACTTTATGTGGCTCCTTCATCTATACAGAGAAATAGAGATCAGAAGAGGACAATAGACGCATTCAGGTTATTAACACAAACAAATTTAAAAAGAAAAATTATGGCAAAAATGAAAGACAGTTAAATTCTGAAATTAATTTTGTGTCACTCCTCTGTTTCTTTCAAGCTTACACTCATCATGTCTTTTCTTATGACTGACCTTATATTTGGGCATTAAAATAAGTGCTGTAAGCTCAGGTTTGAATTTATTTAGGCCACAAATTTCAAAGTCAGCCTATCCTGACATTTCTGTTTCTTCACATTTGAAAGAATGGACCTTGAGAACTCACTGCTTGAATCAGAACTTTATTAATTTGGCTGACAGAACAAAAATTACTTTTATCCAAACTACAGAGGATTACTAAAGCTCTACTTTAAAACTCACGTTTACCTCAGTTAGTGTGGTTGAGAAGCATGGTTGCACTTAGTGCAGTTAGGGAGAAGGGGATACAGATAAAAAGTTCTCTCCTTTAAGGTCAGTTAGGGTCAAGTCAGCTCAAGTAAAACTCAGCTGTTGGGACTGATTTTAAATTCTTTTAATTTTTTTTTTCCTGGATCATATGATTTAATAAATCAGCTGTAAAAACTTGCATATTCCTCTTCCCTTCTGTTGAACCTCAATTACTTCTGACACGCACTTGATAAACACAGCAAAAAGTGTTGACATGTTGTAAACCAGATCAGGGCCAGTTGATACAATGAACATTCCCTGCATTGTGAATTCCAGTTGCGTGGAGCAACCACTTAAGGGGTTGAGGGGTTATTTCTCGCTGTCCAAATGATGGATGGAAGATATCAAACAGCTGAAGTGCCTTTTTACAATGACTCAAGTCGTAGAGCATGACAAATAAATGAGTATTTTATATTCAATAACCTCTCCATAAAAAGAAAAAAAACCACAACCAAAAACAAAAGAAAAAAAAGAAATACACCTTTGATATTTAGGGAGGTAGAAGCCATAACAGCTTAATTTCCTTGGATAGTATTTCTAGCATAGCTTAATGACTTAATTGATGTTATCTGTCACTGTAAGGTGCACTTGTTTAAAGCATACAGATTGATTTGAATTGACAGGTTTTATTATGGTTAGAAATTGAAATAAATGGTTGCAATGCCCTGAACACAGAAGTAGCTACAGGTAGTGGGGAAAAGGTGATGAGTGAAGAAAACAACAACAACAAAAAAATGTCTGGAAACAAGTAGCCCATCAAGAAAGACAAACAAGACAGAAAAGTGAAGGAAAGAACTGGACAATGGTAGCAAGGACAACTGACAGAATGAGCCCAAGCCATGGGATTTGTTTCTTGGTGGCTTTTGATTATTTACTGGTGAAAACAGAGTGACTTATTTTACTAAAATCAGTTATTTTAGTATTTAGCCCAGAGACTAGAGACAGCTGTGGCCTAAATGGAGACAAGCTGTAGAGCAAAAGGGTAAGATGAGGTCTGGTAACAGGGAAATTAAGGCAACTTGTTTATAGGGACAGGAAAAAATATCAACAGCACAGTTAATGGGAAGCAAAGTCCCTTTTCTTTATTTTAAGGATATGAAAAACAAAATCACAAAAACAGATCCAGCTATGTTTGCTGGTTTTTATGGATCCATATTCTAATAGTTATGTACTTCTTGGGCAGCCTTCAGGCAGGTAGAAAACAGACAGCTCCTTAGACAGGTAGAGGTGGGAAAAGCAAGTCTTTATGCTTCCCTGGTTTCTGGGAGACGAGGCTGTCTGGGAATATCCCAGTTATAAGGAAAAGTTGTGGGTCAAGTCAAAGCAAGCTGTTTTCCTTTCAGCATCTTTCTCCTGAGCACTGCAGCTGAGCTGGGATGGTGTCCCTGGCTGTGTGATCACAGGAGGTTTGGTTGTGGCCCTTCAGCTCTGGCAAGAAGGGAAGAGGCAAAGACAAGCACTGAGCTTAGCCAGGCACACAGACAGCACCATCTCAGCTGCTTCTTGCTGCAGCCAACACCTTCTCCTGGTCATTTCATCAAGCCAAAATGTTGATAGTAATATCAAAGGGTTTAAAAGAAAATCCTGTGAGACAGTTGTACATTTTTGCCAGTGCTGCTGAGAAACACTGAGCCAGGACTGTATCTTACAGTCAAATTTTTGTGTGACTGCTGTCAGTGAAAACACTAATGAGTACATCATCATCGCTGAAGTTTCACTGGGGGATGTACTTGAATCTTGTTTCTTTTCCCCTAAATGCTAATAATAACAAAATGTCACAACACAATTGCCAAATGCATATCTTTTTAAAAGGCAGCAGGAAATGGGCTCAGAAATAAATTGCAATGTGATTAAAAAAAGAGATTAGAAAAACTTCTCCACCCAACTGCTGCAGAAGAGAGGAAAAAAAAAGTGTTGCAAGGTCTGTGTAAGCATATCTTGGCAAACAAGGAAAAGTTTAGGATTAATTTCTTCTCTGAATGGAAAAAAGAGGGAGCATTTTTGGGCAGGGCTATACCTCTTAGGATACCAAACTGTGAGAAAGCAGAATGAAGAGTACAGAAACAGTCAAGGAAGCACTCAGTGAAAAGAAAGGGTGCTGTTTATTCTCCAATTTCACAAGAAAAAATACCTTGAAAAACTCTTGAAATGGGTATGGTCAGGGCAGTAGATGTAAGTTCAGTTCTTGATATTTCCTTTAAAAAGTAACTTCACATTGTGCTTCTACTGCAGGTAACACAACAGAAATTAGTCTCCTAGCAAATGCTGTCCCAACCGTTTAATGGTGCCCCAACCAATGCAATAATATTGCACAGGGTTTTTCAAAGGATCTTCCTGAAGAGACCAGAGCAGAGCAGAAAGTTACATTTTGTTTCAATGTGGTGGAAAAATTCCAGACACATGACAGCAAGCTGGAACAGGATTTTGGCCAGAAATTCTCAGAAACTGTAAGACAGAAAATATTCCCTTTTCATGGAGAAAAAAAAGAAAGAAAAAAAGAAAGAAACAACACTTGTATCCTACTGTAAGCCAATATACAGGGATTAATTAGCACCCTAAGAAGGTGACAATAGTTAGTGTCATCCCACCCAAAGGCCATAGGGAATGCACAGATACTTCACACTTTTGTTTGATACACCAGCTTATCTTGGGCAAAGTAATGGAGCACCTGTGCAAGCACAAAGGACAAAAAATATGGCTTGAAAAAGCCCCAAGAAAACAACACACTCCCTCAAGACCCCAAACACACTTTATATTTGACCCTGGGGCCTGGAGAGACAGCAGACACAGCGCCAGAGAGTTCCAGGAGAAAGGGAAGATGCAATGACACAGAAGGAATGTGGAAACTTGAAAATAGACTTGGCAGCAAGTGAATAGCTGAAACTGGTGACCAAATGATGGATGGGTAATATAAAGTGACAATGAACAGAGGAAATTATTTCCCTGTGGAGCAGGCCTTTTTGGGCCTATATCTATTGCCTGTAATTTATTTTTGAATGTGATTCTACAGTTAATCATTCAGCCCTGAGGCATCTGCATCAATTTGTGAGGCCTTTTCATGCACATGTAGGGCTTTCTCTGTGGATTTCATAGAACTTTCATGGGTTTTTTTTCTTCTCCTGGTGTTTACACTACATTAAGGGCTAAGTCTTGCTTATTACACAGAGGTGGACAAAGAATATCTTGCAGATTTCAGCTTCTGGTTTTTTTTTTAAAGTAACTGATTCTTACAAACCAAACTCACAGCCTATATATTAAAAAACTTCTTGAAAAAGGGTTGGTTATTGATTCTGTGGACTGTATAACCAGATGAGGACAGGAGGGTCTAGAAAGAAAAAAGTTTTCTAATCAGACTTTGTTTCCCTAAGTATTTTGAATTCCCTTAGTATTTGAAGTCCAAATTTATCATTAAAATACAGAATTTTTTGAAAAGTGTGCTTGTACTTTAATTCCCTACCAACATTTGCTCCAAAATAAGTTTTAATAGAAACAGATGACATGGTCTTTCAGAAGACATAATTTAAATGTCATTTTGGATGTGATAATTCAGTCCAAATCATTAACTCTCTGTTGGAAGAGCTGTGTTTTCCAAAGTGAAACTGCCAGGGCATAAAACTGTACACTGAATCCTGTAGGAGACAAGCATTTTTGTGGAAGGTACAGAGGATCTGCATCATGGCCAGTTCAGTGAGGAGCAGCACTCCAAAGGGAGGTGCTGGATATCTGCATGCATAGAAACACACTTTTATCTCATGTCATCTGTTTCCATTAAAACTTATTTTGGAGCAAATGCTGTAATTTAGAAAACAAACCAAGAGATTTTATTAGTCTCTTGGATGCAGTAATTCATTTATCTCTCATATAAATTAAATTTAATATTAGCTTGGTAAATTAGAAATATGCTAAACACATAAAATATCGGTCTTTGCTAGGCCTTTTAAACCACATCAGGGGTAGAGCTGAAATTATAGTAGCTTCCATAAAAAAACTTTAGTGCAGCGATTCAGCAATTATGTCCCTCTCAGAGACAGGAAGATGATGTATCAGATACTCTTGGGCGGTATTGCTGAGAAATGCTGACTTTTTAATGATGACTGTGGTGCACACAGAGATGTAGTGGAGCACAATTAGAAATGCTGTGCAGAATTGAAGGAGAGGGAGAAGCTGATAGGCAGGACATCCTGGCCACTGAATTTGTTATCCTGAGGAACTACACAGTGATGCCTGAACATTTGTTGTGCCCTTTCTTGCATTTTTTAATGCCTTTTATTGTAATCTCTTGGTGTCAAGTATTGCAATTTACGTGATGGAGCACACTGTTGATTCCAACTCAAGACTTGTTACTAGTTCTGCTGCAAGTGGAGACAGTGGGACAGGCTCATTTCAATGATGCTGAGTGCAGGTTACCTGCTGCAGAAGTGGCCTACCTGCAAATAGCCAGCAGATACAGCTTCACTGAGACTCTGGCAGTGGAAGACCTCCAGCTCCTGCCCCAAAGGAGGGGTAGGGATGGGCTGCTGCTGTTAGCTAGACAGGGCCCCCATCGTGCCCTTGAGCCAGCCGTGCTCTGGCCTCACTGACAGCAAAACTTCTCATGGAATAGATTGACTCAATCATAGCTGGGTCAGTGGCTTAATTTTTGAAAGCTAATGGAGGTTCAATCCATAAGAACTACATTTCTATATGTTCCATAATTTAATGTTAGCAGGCAAGGTGTAGGTTGGATATTAGAAAAATCTTCTTTGCCCAGACAACTCTGGAACAGTCTCTCTGGGGAAGTGGTCACAGCACCAGTCTGACAGAATTCCAGATGCCTTTGGACAATGCTGTCAGGCACAGGGTGACATTCTTGGGGATGGTGCTGTGCAGGGCTTGAGGCTGGGCTTGATTGTCTTGTGGGTCCCTTCAAACTCAGCTTATTCTGTGATTCTGTGGTATTCTTGTTAACTAAACATGAAGGCACAGTCTATGGCAATGTAATGGAGCACTGTTACATAAATGCCTTTCTTACACCTTTATAAGCCTCCACTGTATATTAAATGCACCTTCGGCCCCATATTATGCAATGTATTTTTAAAGACAACAGGGCCTTTGTAATTTCTCATAGCTATAAATTAGTCACTCTTCATCTTTTTAAAAAGGGCAAATCTATTTTTTTCTTATTCCAAAATCAGTGAATTTATTGCATGATCTTACACCCAGTTCTCACACTGAACTTGTAGAGATGTGATGGTTAAATCTGTCTTTGTCCCCTGTCATACTCATACACTCATTTGGAACTCCATAACTCCAAGACTTAGGAGCACTTATATAAAACCCTACATACAGAGCTGCAGAGATCAGCAAGATCAGCCATACACTTGGGCCAGCAAGGGAGAGAAGTGGAACGAAATCTTTTTTCTCTTTACCCACAAGATCGTAGCAGCTTAGCGTCATGATTGTTGATTTAACCACTGTTAATGAAAACGAGTTTTTATGTATGTATAAGAAAAAGGAAGAAAAATAAAAGTCCACACATGCTTTGTGAATCCAAGAGTATTTTTTTTTTCTTAGGCATTACTACTGTAGCTGTTGGTTTGCACTAGAACTCTTATCCATGCTGATTTGTGGCCTTACAATTTGGGCATCACAGCTTTTCTACTCTGACTGCAAAGATGCTGATGAGACATGTTTCTGATTGCAAACAGTACTAGTCTTGTCTTTGAAAGGCCAGATAATAAAACTATAATATTCTTTCTCATCTATATAACAAAGGCATGATTTATTACATTATCTATTTCCTGTTACTATCAGTTTTTGTTAGTATAAACAAAATAAAAATTAAACATAATTATTATCTTCAACACACTTAGGGATTGTCAAATTGTTTGCTCTTACAAGGAGTATTTCCAGCCACTATTTCTAGATCCTACCCTAAGTGTTGAGTAAATTATAATTGCTGTTATGAAAAAAATGCTCGTGCATTAATGTGACAAATCTGATATATTGCAAACAAGCATCATTTGTTTGCATGGGTCAGTGACAAAAAATCAGATTAGGAGCTAGTTGGAGCCCTGGACTTGAGCTCAAACTTTTATTCCCCCTTGAGAGAGGGAGAGGTTGTTACTCAGAAGCAGAGCTTGTAGCAATATCAAGTTTTGTAGGTCACAGGCTTTAAGTTCATATGAAGTCATAAGGAAAAAATGTGTATTCAGTTTTCCTGGCTTTCCCCAAAGTACTGCACAGAGCAGCAGGTGCTGCATGTAACATGCACAAAATCAGTCATATGGCAGAATCCAGGCAGCAGATTGCAGACTCGAGGAACACAGTGATCAGGACCCATTGCTCTCCACTTGTCAGCCAGTGTAGAAGGGCATAAAGAATTCCAGCACTGATTTTTCAGCTTTAATCTTTTAAAAAGCCAGGTCCACAGCACACCATCTCCATGGCTATCATGCTTCTGATGTCCTAGGTACTGGGAGCAGGCCTGTGGTCTCCCTTCTCGGCCTGTGCAGTCTCAGCCGTGCTGGTCACCAGCCCCACTGTACCATGCGCTGTGACTGAAGCTTCAGCACTCTTTGTCCCCTAAAGGGCATGTTCACTCTGGCTTATATTGAAAGGCATCCTACTCTGCATATTTGGTTTGCAATCTGCTCACTAATGGGCCTTTTTCTGATTATGATTTATGAAGGGCTTGCAGACAATGAACAACTCTTTCAAGGAGGGCTATGGACAGGTGTTTATTTATCATGATTCTACTGAGTCTGATGTGGTCATTGAGAGCAATGTGAACCAAATTATTCTTCCACAAAGTTTTTGTTTTTCTTTCCAAGAATCTGAGGAAATCAAAGTCCAGAATATTGAAAATGTGAGTTGTTAATATGTTTCTTTAACCAGAAAAAAGTCCTTCAGACACAAGCTGGACTTCAAATGGAAAGCACAAAGGTCAAGCTATTGCTCACAAAAGATCTATATTCAAAATAGTCTGGCTTCGTCAGCAAAAAACGTTTGACACAATTCAGGCTAAAGTTATTTCTAAACTGGATCATTCAAGTATTCAAATTTGCAGCACAGCCATACAAGCAGTTGTATTGGTTGGATCAACTGGAAGGGTGTGATATGAAAATTGGAAAAAGCATCTTGAGCTGGGAAAGAAAGGGGTTTGCATTGATTCAGCCTCCAAAGCCAGCATGAAACAATAAACAGAGATTATTAAGTGGATTTCTATTACCTAAAATGAGAAAGAGAGACAGGCAAATTCCAGCTAGGTAAGCAAGAGCTCCAATAGTCTCTTAGAAGTTCCCAAACTGTAAAACTGGTCATATCTCAGGATTTTGGAAACTAGTCTTGATGAGATTTGTCCATAATGGATGAATTTGTTATAGGATTATGCCGTAACTCCTGTTTAGTGCACCTTCCACACATAGAGGGGATTGCTGCCTTAAGATCAATGCCTAAATGAACAAATATTCAGAGACAAGAAAATAATAGCTAACATTACAATAGTAAAACAATTTGCTTTGCAAAGGCAGCGGTGTTATACAAATTGTCTTAGGCATTCAGCAGAGCACAGGCTGTGACATCACCAGAAGAGCTGAGAACCTACAGGAACCACTCAGAATCATGCAGTTTGCACAGATTTCCTCGTAGAAGAACACAAAGGAAGTGGTAGAGGGAAAACTGTGACAGAATATGAAAACAGTCAAGGAAATAGGAATCTGTGTGTCCTAAACGTGAAAAATAACGTGGCAAACTAACTATCTTGATAGAGAATAAGGGCAATTGTTTACATGGGGGGTCTGTGTACCATAAGTGGCTTTTGGGTTTTTTCCTAGATAAAAAGTGTCGAAGAACCTCAGTTTACTTGCAAATGTAACTTGTAATTTCTGCTGTGGACACGTGTAGTGTGTTCCATGGGCACCCAAGCAAATCGAGTCAGTAGGGCAGAAGGTACAGGGCACCACACTGTGCGTCCCAGAACGCTATCAGCTTGTCCCAAAATAGTAGCATCATATGAGACCAGAGGTCTTCCTGAATTAATAAATAATGACTTTTGCTATTTTTAAGACAGTGTCTTGTGTATATCAGTCCTTTTTTGAGAGCTGCCATAATAATTTCTGGATTGCTTTCCCTGTAACACATGACTAATTCATTATACCAATATACGTATGAATAGTAAGAATAAAAGAAATCCAGTAAGATATCAAGAACTGAGAGCTGAAATAAAATGTTGGCATCCTAGACAAACCATAGAATTTTCAGCCTATTTTATATGTTTCTTAAAATGTTACTATGTTCCTTCAAAATTGCTTAGTTTTACTTCATAGCTATCTTCTTTTTAACACAGGAATTTTTATTCTTTGCTTTTGAAATACCTGTGAAAAATTTGCCATAGGCGGAGGTAATCATGACCAAACAAAAGCTCACTTAGGCTCTTTCACTTTTCAAAGAGCTAAAACTTGCATTCAGGTGAATAAGTAGTGATTATGAAATTATTCTTTTCCAGCTGTAATAGTACAGGGAATAGAAAGAAAAATCTCTGGAGAGCTGAAAAAAGAGATATGAGAGAAATAGAATTGAAAAAATAAATGAAACAGATCATTTTATAGTGCTAATGATGTGTAGCTATGAAATCCTTGGTTGAATCACCAGAACTACAACACATTTTTCCTGCTTAGCCCCTGGTGCAATATTTAAAAACATTGCACTGGTATGAATGTGAGTCAGTAGTTTCTGTGAAGTCTTGAGTGGTGTTATAAAAACAGCTGAATGTTCTTTCTTGGCACCCAAGAAGGAGTTTAGGGCAGATTAAAAAAAAAAAAAAA
>VZRQ01003112.1:9692-77670 GCA_013397975.1 Machaerirhynchus nigripectus | reverse complement strand
TTTTTTTTTTTTTTTTGGTCTTTTTATTTCCTCTGTATTCAGGTGACTTGGGAACAGTATTAACCTCATGCTTGTTGGCTTTCACTCTATGCTGATATTCTGATATTCATTCATTCAGGCACATTGCATGCATCTATTCTTTCATGGGAAAAATTCCAAAGCGATGTAGCACTTTCTCTCCCTGTTCCTTTCCTCAACCTTGAATACTTGCCCTAGGAACAGAAACTACCCAGAAACCAAAGAAACCCAAGTCCTTATCCAGTGGGATGGTGCTCATACTGATCTGCTTGTTCCTAAAAGCAGACTACTATTTACTTGTAAAAAGTGATGTCATGATAGGGGCACATATAGAAACTGTGTCACTCCCACTGATTCTCACTCTTCTTCCAAGTGAACATAACTGACTTAGGCTTTCAATCTAAATGTATCCTGAATTAATACTGTATTTTTATGGTCATGTTATAAAACTGGGAGCATCAGGAAACATGATTCTTGGTTTTTTTGCCTTCCCTAAACTCACTTTCCTTAACTGTGATGGGGTTTGGGAGTCTTTTAAAGGGGAATACATTGATAAGATAAATCTGTGTATGAGACAAACAAGTCAAACATAGAATGACACATAATAAAAGCATCAAGTCTGTTGTTTATATCCTTAGTTAATCATATTTTAGCAGAAACTGAGAGCCTCAGTAGAAAGAGATAAGTTAATGAACACCAAGGGACAAATGAAGATTTCTGTGACACAAAAATAATGATAGTTCTTCAATTAGGAATGCCTGGTTTCTCACCAGCACAAGAAAGCACAGATTTTTTTCCTCAAATCTTTTCTTCTTAACCTGCAATTCACTAGAGGCAGCAATTCAGTGGGGGACTGATCCAGTTCCACTTTAGTCAGTAGAAAAGACGCTGACTGGGATTTGGATCAAGTCCTTACAACACTACAGGGTGGGGTTAACAATGTAAAAGGCTAACATTTCCAGATCTATCTAAGACCAGATGTGCAAGGCAGGAAACCATATGATTAGATTCAAACAATAAATAAAAAAGGAGTTGCCCTTGTTTAGAAGCAATTTCCACCAGTGTAGATTTTCTAACCATGACTACATACTGCAGGATTCAGCATTAAGTCACTGAGTGGCTGAACCTCTATCCAGCAAAGCCTCCTGAATCTTTGGGGAGTCAGGATTAGCTGAAAGAACAAATGTAAGAGATCACTTCATGTCCAGCTAAAGCCAACAAAGGTTTTTATACTGAACTTTCTTCTGGTTTTCATTTTCAGCATTTTGAGTTACTTATCTTTTTTGAATCTCCGGTTGCAGGATCCTTTTAACTGTTTTAGTGTGTTTCCAGTTAATAAAAGTAGGCATTGCTTGAAACAAGACCTATTCCTTGAAAGCCATTTTGCTTTCCCTTTCTCTCCTTATTTTTCTCTCTCCTTCCCCCCCTCCACTTTGTTTTCTCTTCACTCTCTCATCTTCCTTCCTTTGTACTTTCCCTTATCTTTTAACTCTTCCATGAATAAAACACCAAAACTGCAAAACTCAAAATAAAAATAAAATAAAAAACCAAACCAAAGTAAAGACAACACCTCAAACCAAACCCAAGTGGTTTGCATATGACAGCCTTACTTATTGCAGCAATGTAAGCACATGATGGTGGTTACTGAAACAAGCACACTCTGGATGTCTTCTCTCTTTTACACTTTGTACAATAAGAATTGCCTCTCTAAACTGGGTTGAAAATATTCTATTGCAGCTTTTTTTTGGAATCAGTTTTGCAATTTTTTTCCTCTGAGACAAGTGTTTAGAGGAAGCGGAAGGAAAACCTGAAATTTTCTAACTTCATGTATGCTTCACATGTATGGATGGAAATTGTGACTCTGTAACTTTTGAGGTCATTCACCATTGCAAAACATTCAATCACATGTGCAGTGGTGAGAGAGAGGGGAGGTATGAGGTTACTCATAACTGCATCAGCCCCCAGAACCTAATAATATATTTGGAGAGTGTTTTCAGGATAAAGCACCCTGTGCTAACTTGTCTTTAAGAATAAAAGTTTTCAAAACTGTGAATACCTAGATCAGCATCTAGAAGCAGCGACCATGCAGAAGGTGCCTGAATAGGAGCTGGTATTAGAGTCTTAGACATATTTAAAACTCTAAATTTACTAGTCACTGTTTTCCCATTTATTATCACTGCATAAGTAAGTAAGGATTTATATGTTAGCACAAAGGTGAACGTTGTCCTAAATAATTTCCATTGTTTTCTCTGTCAAGGAGGAAATAACACACACCTGGAATGTGAACCTCTCCTCCTACCCAAAGAACAGTTTGACAGAACAAAATATAACTGTTATAAATCCCAAGGCAGATGCTGTGAAAGCTTCTCTCTGCCTTGCCTAGTATCATGTTTATTACTATAATTAAAAGATCTCTATACTGTGGCAATAGTAACTAAAGGATAAAGTTAGATGCAATTTTTTCCCTTACACAGAAGAACATATTATAGGAACATGACTTTCCTAATAAGAAAATTGAACATTTATTTTATGCCTAAGAATGTAGGTTTAGAAAGTAAGAAAAGTAGCAAAATTCCTAAATAATGTATGGAACTAATATGGTGCAGAAGGCAGAAGGTAGGTTTCTAGGCTGTAGTTCAAAACCACTGCAGAATATGTATGCACAGGAGAAATCGATTCTTCAACTTGATGGAGGTCAGCCTGTTCCAGCTGGGGTCATTCTGATTAGTTTGGGCAGCTACGAAGCCAGCTGGTAAACAGATGCTTTCTTATATGTTGATGGTTTAGAATAAATTAGGTCAAACACTTTGATTGTGGTTGATGGAAGAAATCTGATAAACACAGCCCTGTGTTTTCTTCAATTTTCTGTTTGGAATTTTTAGGCAGCAAAAATATAATGTTATACTTAGGAAAAGTAAGTTGACAACATATAAAAACCATGAACTGAAACTTCACAAAAAATTTTTCTGACCGACACCATCCTATGATTGCTACTGTGCAATTTCTGATGGGTGTTTGCAAGCACTCTGTGTCAAAATTGCCAGTTTTCATTTATTTTACAGTAATTCCCTTAGGCACGAAGCAAATCCTGGGTGCATTCCTTCCTATCAAGGTGTTATGTGTATCTGACTACAAGGAAGACATACTCTTGCAATTTTTCCAAGGAAATCATAATGTCTGTTGTAAAAGCTGCTTTTGCTCTTCTGGAAAGATATCGTTCAGAATAAATCACAGCACTCAGCTCTTTTTCATTCCTTTTCCCCTCCCCCTGTTTGGGGGAGGTGGGGGAGGGTTGAGAGGCAGTGTGTGAGTTTTTTGGTTTTGTTTTGTTTTTTCATGGACTTTATTCAGGCTTGGCCTTAATTAGATTGTCTCAGAGAATTTATGGTCCCTTGTAGTCGGCAGTCAGTGGCTGTTGAACAAACACAGCCACAGATACACTGAGTTGGATTCTTCTGCTGCTTCCTATATTCCCACTTTCTCCGCTCACCCAGTGGCATATCACTGATTTACACTGGTGCAAATAATCAAATCATATACATTTGCTGGCTTCACAGACACACGCTGGTTGCTTCTCTTGTTAAATGACACCTCTGTTAATTGTCATTTCTGTGGGTATCTGGTCCCAAAGTAACTAAAGGAAGAGGTGTAGTGGGAGGGAAGGACAGGACAGAGGCAGAACAGAGGGTCTGTACAGGTGCCAGGGGTCTGCAGAGCAAAACCACCTGTTGGTAGCAAGTCTCAGATCTGCACAAGGCTGTAATGAACAGGACTGCTGCAATTACTCAGTGTTAAGCTCATCAGAAGATACTAAAGGTGAAGATTAATGCTGTGCTTCTTTCATTAAAGTCACAACTACAACCATGCTATGAAACAGAAACTGTTGAGCCCATCAGCAAATTCCTGATAAAAGACACATCTAGTATAGATACTGCTAAGACATGCAGGCAGCATGCTTCACAATTTTGTTACAAATTTTGGCATATGCATATTTCATCACAGCATCAAAAACATCAGCATATAATGAATGCAGATGCATATGACTGGGCTCAGGCACAAGCTGAATGTTGAAATTAATGTGAAAGCCTACTTCATTTCATCACTTTTGGATCTGCAATACAGAATGAGAATTTAACTGCCTGGTCACCAGTCAGCAGATATTCTTGTGCTGTATGTTATTTAAGGAGCTAACAAATTTTGTCACAGAAATGTGAAGTATATTGTGTGTAAGTTAACAGTAGACATTACTTTACAACACTGCTAACCTGGATACGAGATGGTGGAAAAGCTGCAATTATCTAGTAAATAATTAACACTAGTAGTAAAAGAAACTTTTTTCTAAGACTTCACATTAACTTGAATATATGAGAATAGAGGTGAAGCCATTTGCAGAAAAGTTATATACTGTGAAGAAATTCATTGCAACTGGGGGATGAGTGGAGATGGAAAACATTTTCATAGACTTTAGTGAGCAGATGTCCTGCCATTTGGGTTCAGCACTTTTCATACTCTCAAATCAAAATCACTTGAGGGACTTTGGAAAGCTGAGTTTTCAGGCTGTTTCCCCTTGTGATCTGTCAGAAGTTTTCCATTAAGATGTACCACCCTGAACTGGATCTTGTTAAGATCATGATTCTGATCTCAACCCTTTCCTCTCTCTCTAATAAATGACCTTTCATAAGGATTTCTTCACTACTGATAATCTGTTCTTTTCTTATTCCGTAATTTTTATCATCAGTGTAATTTTTTTTTCTGCCTGTTTTCTCAAAACAGTTGTAACTTCCCTAGAGAATTCACAGCTTTCCAGAACCACAAAGAGATTTTTCTTCAAGGGAACATTTCTCCCTCCACACTTCAGCCCCAAAACTGTGGGTTGTCCCTAAGAGCTGTGCTTCCAAATACCTGCTGTCAGCTGCCAGGCATGCCTTCAGGGGCTGCTGTTTCAAACTGCACAGCTTCCCCTGCAGTGCTGCCAGTGATGCTTGGGAGCATGTGGTCCTGGGACACGCTGGCATCACCCCTAAGCTGCGCCCCCCATTCTGTGCAGCCACCACCAGAGAACAGATGCAATTCTGACTTTTGGGAGCAGCTCAGGCACAACATGTATCTTTCACAGTCATCTATTTTCCTAGTCAAGAGGCCATAATTTGGGCACAACTTGTGATTTGAGTCTTGATGGATACAGCTGGGAGCCATACACACACAGGAATTGAATACAGAGCTTGACTTTGGCACAGGCTTTGCTGGAGGAAGCTGCATCCCCATTTAATTCCGGACCTCATATATCTCATCATGAGAAAAGAGGAAAAGGCCTCAAGTTGCTCCAAGGTGTTTTAGACTGGGTATCAGGAAAATTTTTGCACTGAAAGGGTGGTCGAGCATTGGAACAGGCTGCTCAGGGAAGCAGTGGATTCACCCTTCCTGAAGTGTTCAAAAGCCCTGTAGCTGTGCTGCTCAGAGACATGGTGTAGTGGTGGACTTGTCAGTGCTGGGTTAAGGGTTGGACTTGGTGATCTTATAGGTCATTTCCAACCTCAATGACACTGTGATTGTATCCATACAACAGGGAGCAGGTTAGACCAAGAACATATTTAACTCTTGGGTTCATGAGTGACAGAAAGGTGATTATCTTTGCTAAGAAGGAGTGCTGTACCTCCAGGAGGTCTGAGAAAATGCTGGATCTGTCAGTGGATGAGACTTGACTGCTCCCTCGCAGGAATTCTGAGCTCCAGGCTGCAAAGGCAGCAGGGACTCTGTACTGTACCACTGCTCTGTGAACCTCACCGCTTAGGCTAAGGCCAAAAGTCCCCATAACTCCACCTAAATGACTGGAGGCAGTCAGTGGAATGCACTGGATTTAAGGATTCTAACTGCTTCTTAAATGCTCTTTCTTTATCACTTGATAGTAGCTGTATCCCCTTGGATTAGAATATGCCTAGAATATGTGTAGAAACAGTTTTGGAATGCATCCTAAACCACGGGTAAAGATGATTTTTTTCATTCTTTCCACATTGCCAGTCTTCCTGACACAGACCCACACCAATGTGTCCTGCACTGTGTAACCACACACTGAAAAGAAGGCGAGAGTAACATAGCTCAGCTTTGTGGTTCACCACGTACATGGCAACACTGACTCCAAAGCACCACTCCAAAGCAAAGCCTGGACTCACCACACAGTTTAGAGCAATGTGTGAGTTTTATCTAAGTGGGACTGACAACTGATATACTGGGATCAGTAGTGTCTAAGTTAAAGTGTTTATATCAAGAAATCAATAAGCTTCAACCAATTCAAACTAATCTCAGGATGAGGGATAATCTTAAGACAGCAAAATAACAGAGACTGATGTGATCAAAGAAACCCTTTAAACCAGTGGTGCCTAGTTTGCTGCTGTTAGTGGTTCATTTCAGGGTGGCTGGCATTCTGAAAGCTTCAGAAATACATCTGTATCCTTACCCCGAATGGGAAAAAAAACATATCTCTACAGTTGCATTTTGATCTTGTTCTGTTTTATATTATGTTTCTTATTAAAAATCCCTCATGCTTTATATTATTTTCGTATGTTGTTTATGAGTGGTTAACAGCTGATTATCATCTGTGATGCAATTCAAGCAATGTATTGCAAATGGTTGAGAGCACGTCTGTGCAAGATACCAGGAGTTACAATCTATCCATTTGCTTGGTGTTTTGGCAATTGACTGTGCTATTGGTCAAAGCAGGTATCATTACTTACCAGGAAAAAGAACAGCATGCAGGGTGGACAAAGGGCAAAGAAACTCCTGCAGTTTCCAGGCCAGTGCATGGACTTTTCTGCCATCTCTCCTTTTTTAGCGCAGCCTGGTCTAACATCTCCAATGGGTTTGATGTACTGCCTTCAGGCATGCCTATCCTACATTTTCCTGCCTGTTTTTCAGGGTTTGCTGGGGTAATGTCTGTGCTACAGCATGCAGAGTCTGTAAAGCTGAATGTAGGGCTCAGTGTCTCTCAGTATTTCATTCCCATAAAATGCCACTGAATATGAGAGTGTTTCAGATTAAGATCAGCTGCTACAAAAGGTTTCCAGAGCCTGACTTCAGAGAGATGGACGGGGCTTGTCTGCACACACTGCGTTGTCCAAATACAACTGCCTACTCAGCTTCCTTTCATGTTACAAGGACCTTGGGCCTGAAAGCTCTGGCTGAAAGCTTGTCCATTCTTAACTGAGAGTTTAATAAGAGGTCAGAGTGTGGCCTTCCCAGCCTCTACCATGAGAAGCAAAGCACAGAATGTAATTGGTTCCTTCCTCAACCATGAGCCCACTGAGTGTTTAAGGTAAATGAACTTATTCATGGCAGAGACTGAGTCTATAATTTGAAAGAAGATTAATTTTTTTTTTTTTTTGCTAGAATATATCAGAAAGGACACCGTTTATAGAAAGATCCAGGCATTCCAGTCAGAAAAGAATTAATTAAAGATTTTAACAGAGCTTATGATTTCCAAATCTGGATCAAATTATAACCTCCAGTGTATGTCACCCTACAAGAAAAGAACTTTTTTTGTCATAGAATCTGCCATATATTATCCTCACCTGCCTAAAAAGAATGATAGAAATTGCCTGGATAAAGAAGGTAGTGCATACCTTTTTGCTTTGTCACAGAGCATATGGAATTTATAGACACCATAGAGCTCTGCAATGAAATATAAATAGAGCTATAAATATATGCATAATGTTTGCTAAGTCAAATGAGGTCCCCTGAATGTCCAGTACTTGTCAAAGCTTCCTAAAAACGCCCTTATCCTCAGGGAAAGCTAAACTTTGATCATCAATGTAACAATTATAGATGCAGTAGATATATAGCACTTCTGCTAGTCACAGTACTAGCCTATTGAAAGTACTAGCCTATTAAAAATATTTAAAGCCTATTTTCCATGGGAATTTCATATACAGGAAAATGTAAGACCCTGACTTAGTTTTTTTAAGTTCTCATTTTGCATTTGGATATATTTTTTTTCTCAGTACCTGATGGCTTCCCAATTTTCAACTGTTTGTAAAAAGTAATGAAACACTGAAAGGCACAATTCAATCTTCATGCTCAAGTGGATAGAGCTGATAGGTTTGATTCTCAATTTAAGTTTGGCTGCAAGAGCACATGCAAACCCCAAATGAGTGATGTAATACTTCAGGACCAGCATTCTTTAGGTAATTTTGTTTTCACCCTCCCTCCTTAGTTGCACTGTCTCTAGGTAGTCAGTCCTGGCTATTTTGGATGATCAGAGCCGTCTATAAAAGTCAAGTGATCAAGCTGTGTGGCCTGGAACAGCAGTATATCATGTAGAGTATTAAGGATTATTCTGTTAATCTATTCATGTGTGTGGTCCTGCATATTTCCTGACTGTTGTTTATATAATATAGAATATTTTTTTCTAGTTACTCAGGATATTATATAGATACAGTACCTCTTTCCTATTTAACTAATCAGGTCTTGCTTTCATCCATAAAGTCTTCACTACTGAAGTTTAGGAGCAAACTAGGAATAGATGAATGGGTGCTTCTAGTGGAAGAATCATTAAGTTTGAAATATTTGAGGGAAATGATTTGTGGTAAACATTTGTGTATTTATATGGGGACTTATAGCTGACCTATATTACCCCAAGGGAAAGTTTTTGTGAAGTTTTATTCAGGAAAGTCCATATGTTTCAGTACTAACAGAAGGAATTAAATGACACATTTCATCTATTTTAGTTAAATAAACATCTTGCATGTCTTTTTGTCTAAATTAATCTGTTCCATTTCACATGCATATAGTTTCCCATGAAAAAAGTGACTCCAGAAGCTCTCCATTGAAGCAGTATTGCTAGTGATTGAAAATAAAAGAACAGAGGCCTTCCATCTGCCTACTTGTCTCTCTAACTATGTAAGAACATATTTATCTCTCTATCCTCAAACTTTCAAGCCTTGCTATTCCTACACACAAGCCTTTTCTCAGATAGTTTCCTGTCCAAAAAATTGGCAGGTTTGGTTTGGATTTCTTTTTGTTTTTATTTTACATTTAGTCAGCTTTCACTACCTGACTTTCGTTTATTCTTGTTGTTTCTCCATTTTCTTCCTCCTGAAAATGCACCCGCACTGTGTGTTGCTATTCTTTCTCAGGTAGAACACCTCTGCCTCTTTTACCTCAGTTTTCAACATTCTTTCTTTTTTATAGGAGGTGTAAATGTATTTTGTTATAGCATAATTGTCTTATTCTCCTTAGAAAACACACTTCACACCGTCATGTTGTTTTCACTGTTTTCGTCACTGCAGATTTGTCGTGCTCTTTCGGGAAAACACTTCATTGTCCACACCTTCAGACACCTCCAAATCCCTATTAATACAATTATGTTTCATCTCTTGACCACCTTAAACTCTTATCTGTTAAAAGAGTCTTTCTGAGGCTTTAATTTTCCTTCTAGTCTTATGCCTCGGTCCTCTACTTAAAAAAACATTTAAAATCCTATCTTCAGGTGTGCTCCTGGAAATCCATAAGTATCTTCTGCACTAAACTGGTTGAAAGCAAATTGCTCTGTATATGATCTTGTAGCACCTGAGGCCCAATATAGCAAGCTGGGGAAGAGAATCATAGAATCAATGGCAGAATCATAGAATATGCTGAGTTGGAAGGGACCCATCAGGATCACGGAGTCCAACTCCTGACCCTGCCCAGGGGGCAGGAGCTGCAGGATCTCCTCATTGCACAGCAGTGTAGTGGACACAGCCTGTTCTTGTTCTGGCAATATCCTGGTGCCCACCCTGTGCAAATCTGCCCCTTGATTATTCCTTTAGTAGCATCTCTGTAGGACCCTTCTCCCATGAAATTCATTACAGGATCACTGCTTGCTCAGACCCTCATAGCAAAAGACAGGCTGGGAACTTGAAGACCTTAGTGACAAGATTCTACCCTTTTTACCACTGAAAGTGCATTTAAGCCAAACCAGATGTGTTTCTAAATGTAAAGATGAGTGAGGAATAAAAACTTGTTTGATTCTTGATACCCACATTCATTTTTAATTGAGACCAGTGATTTATTCTAATTAAGAAGCTGTAATACTGTCATGATTTGTTTGGACCATGGTGATTTTCTTTATTTAACAAGATCATTTATAATAATTAAATTAAATAATTTCCAAATTAAAAATCCACAAGAGGAGGGAAAAAACATTAATATTTTTTCTGAACAAATGACTGATTTCTGAACAAATGAAATGCACCGTGGCATTACCCTGATTCTAGTGCAGCTGTTTCACTTTGCAAAATTCTATTATTTGTCTTCATCATTGTTCAAAAAATAGTGTCAAAGAAATAGAAGTGAAAAAAAAAATGGGAAAGGATATATTTTGTCTGAGCATTCCGTGCAATAATTATTCTGTGGGTAACGGTAAAATACAAGGCCATTTATTTTATCTATTTGTTTATTTCCAGTTAGTTAGAAGTGCACATACAAAGCCTTTTGTAAGAGAACTTGGGAATTAAAGCCAACTTCCATATACTGCAGAGAAAATAAACCTATTGTGAAAGACCTTACAGGAACAACCACTGTGCAGTGTCTGTCCTCGGGTGTGTACACAGCTTCCAGGGTGATCAGCAGAAGGAACCTGTGCATCCCTTCTCGTATCTCCTCAGCTCTGTGGCTCTCCATGGAGCTTTTACAAATCATCAGGACTAAAGAACAAAGTCCAAACCCTATCAAAATTCCCTGAATACCTGCTGGTGCAAAGTAGGACATTGTCTAGCTTCAGGTTAGTTCCTGAGACAGCTAATATTGCCCTAATTTTTATGGGGAGGTGAATTATGTGCATATTTATGGGTCTCTTACATCTGTTTCTTGCACATAGCTGTCCCAGGATATTCTTTTTCAGATTTTTCTGACCTTGCAATTTTTCCTCAAGCAAATGGGCAAAAAAGATGGGAATGAGAAGAGCCTCCACTCCATCTCAAACACACTCACTAACAAAATGGATCCAACAACTAAGAGTTCTGTAATTTCCTGTCGGTGCAGTTCAGAACAGGCAAGATACAGCAAGTTTATTTCTCTAGGGCAAAATAAGCACAGAGGCCACCAGCAGAGCTGTACAACGTGGACATTACCCAGAGCCAAGGACTTTACCTCAAACAATGGGTAGACAACTGAGCACTAACCTAATTCCATTGAATATTATCTTAGAAGGCAGTGTGTCTGCCCACAGTGACAAAAATTCTGGCTCTCAGTTTTAACTTATCTCGTGAGCCCTTTCAATTTATTTCAATTTTAATCCAGAATTGTATTTTTACAGGAAAATGAATGTGGACCTTTTGTAAAACAGGTTTCTTGAATGAGCCTTCTCATTTTTAAATATTGGGAAAGTAATAAGACTTCCATGGCTTCCAGACAAATGAGACTTAGAATTTTTAAATCTTTGACTTCCACATTGACCTTCCGTCACTGCTGAGTTGCTGTCAGCCATGCAAGACTTGACAGAACAAAAGTGGGATTAGATTTCAGAGACATTAACCACCATACTCAGTGGTCCTGACTCTTTAGTGCATGACCTGAGAAGTAATTCTGTCGTGCTGCCATGCATGGAAATATGTGGATCCTAAAATCAAGCTCATTAAAGTATTTAAATAAACAAGAGGAAAAAGTGGAAACAAATGAAAAGCAGCTAATAGAAGCTGGGGTTGGCAGCTATGTCCCCTTCATAAACTGATTATATGGATGTTTCCATCTCTTAAAAAGGGCTTTCTTATAAAACAGTCAAACATCAAAAGAACGGAGTGAAGAAAACTCGTAGGTATATTTAGAAAATAATAAATCTCCTTAATGACTTGGGCTGTTGCTAAAAAAGATGTGTTCTGAAGATATTTCACATACCCTAATTTCCTGTTCTACCTGGGTGTGATCAGTCCCTGAGTTTCTCAGGAATGCCAGATCTGAAATCCAACATGATTTCCCATTCTCTGTTGAGCACTAATTGAAATGTTTTAAAATTAAACAAAAGCTTATTGGGTTTGAGGCGTCAGAAAAAAGAAATCAGGATTTCTCTTAGGTCTGGAAATCCCAGGTTAGGAGATTGTTTCAATGGGTTGCAGGTATAATTCCATGCTTCCATATTCTCATTTTGTGGTCTTTACGGAAGCATAAAAGCAAAAAGAAGAAACAGCAGGCAAAGAAGAAAGCACTAATTTGGTTCTTTTCCCTAAACTCTCTACGAGGAGATAGAGCCAAGAACAAATCTAAATCTCTCCCTAACATCAGGGAGATCTGATACAGTTCTGAAAAACTTGTCATCTAAGAAATGAGGTCTAGGTTTCAAATCTGAATTTCTCACTTTGGATCTATATCTAGTGGGAAGTCCTCATTTGATTTTTTTCTTGTATGAAAATGTAGCTTAGCTAGATCAGGAGTATTCTCTGCTTTTCCAGTTCTACAATGAAAACACCATATTCTGTGTTTTTACACATAGAACTCAGCATCAGAGAGTCTGCTTTTTTAAAGAATTAAATATCCCCTCAAAGAAAATTAAGACAGTTTTGCATCTTCCAGTAACCAACTGAAAGAGCTGAAGCCACACACCACCGAGTTCAGAACTGGTGCAAGTTCATACCTCTGCTTCAAATTTGTTCAAAATATTTTGATAGGGTAATTTTGTCCTGGCAGACTCAGGATCAGATCAAATATCATCTGTTCTCCTGCAGCTACACCAAAGCAGCCCCAGCACCATATGGTGGGCTCTGGCACAGCTCACACACCACAGCTGAAACTCGATCACACGCTCACAGCACACCGAGATGGAATTGCTGCTGCTTTTACTGCAGAGATCAAGTATCAATGAATATGCAACTGTTACTATTTGCCATGGTTTTAAGAGAAATACTCCACTATTAGTAGCAAGTGTTGGGCTTAAGGGTGGGAGATGCTGAGAGTCCTCCTGTCCTACCTGATGTGACTGGGGTTGCTGTCTCAGCAGTCACCGAGGGACATCCTGTGCTGGGGAGGGCTCAGCTGAGGGACAGCTCAGCTGAGCCACAGTTACACATCTGCTGCCTTGAAAACCAGACCCACTTTCTGGGCCTTTAGTCAAGCAAGGTCTTTCAGTAGCTGTTGCAAGGCTGTTATTTGCACAGATGTATGTGCACTCACCGGGGTGTTTTCTTAGAAATTTCTGCCCAATATCCAATTAATCTTTAACTACAAAACCTCTATTAAAAACTGCTTTCACTGTGACCTTTCCTCAGAAAATGTGTTTTGGTCCTATGTAAGTGGGATACATTAAATGCTAAATAAGTAATGTATAATAGTGCTCACAGGTATTAAGTTAAAATACTTTCAAAAGTTTCTTTTTGGTACTTTCTGTACATTCTGTTCCAAAAAAATCTATATATTTCTAGCCGCAATTTTATTTAGTTCATAAAATAAAAATAAAGAAAAAAAGATAAGGAAATTTTGGATCTCTATTATAAACCAGATATTTCTGATAATTTATATCTGCTATAACTCTTGGAAAAAGAAAATAAGACTGTTTAGGAGGTTCATAGTCAATTTAAGACTGTATAAACTTCTTCTGGAAAAAGCCCAGGCAAAACAAAGCAAAAGAATGAAAGATTAATTTAAAATACGTTAAGACATTCTGTTTTGTGAGGAACAAATGTTTTGTTTCAACTTCTAGCTTTTAAAAGCATCTCAAACTTTTAAGAAACTCAGCTAGAAAAGTGTTTCAAAGGGATTTATTTTAGAGTATTGAAACAGCAATTTATTTCTTAACGAGATGAATCCAAATTTACAAAGCAATTCTGCAATGCTGAGTGTACATTTTTTCCCTAGAAAATGCTTATGAATCCAACTCTAATCAGTTCACACCTGTGTAAAATGAGTGTAAGCAGATGTATAATGCTTCTGTTAGAGTGTGGTATTGCTTCCACTCACAGGGGAAATCCTGGCTCCAGCAACGTCAAAGGCAGTTTCTCAAACTCATTTCTTCACACCTAATTCATGTTTCATCTTTAAGAATCTGCGATTTCACACTAGTCTAAATGTTGCTACTCTTACTGGTACAGTTGCCAAATCATTCCCATGAAATAAGCTTAGTAAAGCAACAATTCAGATTTTTTACTTTATCAAGGGCCAAAATAGTGGTTCATGCCCTAAATATTTCCTGTCTAGACTACTATATTGGTCTTTTGGACAGATTTCCAACTTTTTTCCATTGTTGTTTCAAAGTGAAATGTACAAAATTCTATAGCTTTTTTTTCCTTTTCTAAGCTCTCAAGAAGATGATGGGCTTGTTTTCTTGCCTCATTGTATAAGGAAATGATACCCCTGATGAGGAATCAGTCCTGTATTTATATTTGAATTGTGATTATATGAGAAAGCGGGAACTGATTCTGTGAGTTAGTAGATTACAATAGATAATGGCAAACTTGCAGCACTGGCCTCTGAAGTACCCTAATTATTGCATTATGATGAAAGATGAGGACACCCTGCATTCAGTGACTCAGTAGAGACAGAAAGGTCAAATGTTCAGCCGGGTTTCCTTTATTCTGGACATACTTAAATTAACTGTCCTGGCTAAATTAACCATATATTCTCCAAGAGTAGCTCCAGATAATTATTTATACAGATTTTCTTAGATGCCTGTCAGCCTTTTCAGGAAGCCTGGGTCAGTGTACTGAGGGATCTCTGATCCTAAGCAAGACTAGACTAGATGCTTAACTTTTAGGCTGCTGAATTAGATCAGAAGAATCCTGTCTCTGCATTTCTGATGAATACTTTGTACTTTGTCAAGGATGCCTAAGAACTGTGGTGACTGTCCATGTAATGGTAAATTTGGATATTTTTAAAGTGGCTGAGCACTTCATTAGTGATTAACAACCCATTATTTTTAATAACAGTTTGAGCTCGTTGAAATTTATTGCAACATTCAATAATTCTAGCCCAACCTTTATTTTAATATCTTGTTCTCTAGCATTTCATTGAATGATCCATTGGGATCCATACCATACCTCTAAGTAACCAATTTTAAATTTTCATATTTTCCTAAACCAGTGACTTTTATTTCTTTGATATGTTTGCCCATGCACAATTTCTGTCTATGGTCTTAATGCTCTTCAGAAAAAGGTGAGTCAAGAATTCCTCACTGACACCACTCTGTTCTTTCTTTTGTACTTGGGGCATCGGCAGCTTCAATGCTCCTGTGATTTTGCAACCTTTGAGATTTCAGCTGAGTGACTGTGTTCTATCATCATGAATTCTGTTTTACTGAGTTTCATATTTTAAATGTTTTTATGCAGGGAATGCAATTCATGCATGCCTCCTAACTAGTAGTCCAACAAAGCTGAACTGTTCTCTTATCTCGTTGGGCACAAAGACTTTTGGAAGCTTTCCAATAAAAATGCAACATTGCAGCAGACAGGGAGAGGTTAGGCAAACAGCATTGCATTATGCATGGCTACATATACCATTGTGCTCATGAAAGGCTAAAGAAATATAATTGCTCAGTGGGACCATTTCTGGGGAAAAAAGTAATGAACATAAGTAAATGTTTTAGAATCATCTGTAGTTTGAAGAAATTATGATGACCAATGCCATCCTTGGTCTGTAAGATTTTCTCTATGAAACTTTCCAGATGTCAATGGTATGTGAACCAAATGTTCAAAAAACTTTGTTCAAAAAAGCTTTCAAAACCACTTGTAGATGTTTTTACATTTCACCAGTTTTATCCTAAATCTTTGCAAATATCAGCAAACAAAAAGCAAAAGTGGTATTGAACAAGGTGTAGGCTATGCATGCTTCCTTATTCTGTTATTTATTAATTATTTTGTTATTTTTAATGTGGTTTTGAAAGTAAATAATTATGGCTATCTTGTGATTTTCCAATGAACCCTGTGCAGTCTGTCTTGTCTAAACCTCAGTGTCAGATGGTGTCTTCTACTCCTGTCAGACTAGTCCTCTGTCCTTCTAGAGCATTTATTTAACTTGGTCAGATCTACACACAAAAGCTCTCCCTGTTCTTTTCTCTATGAAGATATTCTAGGCAGCCAGGCAATTCCTCATTCTTTGTACTGGGACAGATGAAAATGTACATGGGCCTGTTTGTCATCTCGCAGATGATGCATGATTCCTCAGAGACCAGGGCATTGGGTAGGGCTAAAGCAGCCTCTGGGCTCTGCCACAGGAAGGCAGATGGCCTTGAGGAGCTCCTGATTCCAGACTCTTTCAAAAATCTTGATGCTTTGGGAAAAAAAGAGCAAACATTTTAAATTTTGGATGGAACACTTGTTCTTTCGCTGACATACCATTCACTCATGTATATACATCCAGTGTTTCATCAGATACTGAATTTTGCGGAAGGAAAAGTCAAAAATGCATCTGTCCTTCTTTTTTTTTTTTTTAATCCTGTTACATTACTTTGGGTTTAATGTAAAACAGTGAGATCTTGAGTCACTGTAGCATGGATACAAATGTTGCAGTTGCACGTGGAAGTGCCCTTCTATTAAAACAAGCCTGACTAATTTCACTAACACTCTTGTTTCGTTAAAGACTTTCTGTTTCCTCAAAGGGTTACCAGGAAATTGAGATTTTTTTCAGTAGGCTCATCACTAGTTAAACATTAGCAGCATCTAAGCCAATATGTGTTGTGTATATAGTGGATTTTCTTCCTTATTCATCATCATCTTTGACTCCCAAATTTCTCAAGCTCGTAACACCAATAGAGAATAGTTATTTATCAGAGACTGATTTGCAGTTCAGGCTTTGTTTTTCCAACACTGGTATGTGTGCATCATTAATATGTGAGCTATCTTTATCAATACATATATATATATAGAGAGAGAGAGAGAGAGAGAGACAGATAGATATAGATATATTTCCCCTCTAATATTAAATTTCAAATGCCTTTTTATCATCCCATCTCTTCACCCTCTCTCAGTTTAGAAGATCCTTTGTAATTGCTTCACTCAGCTGCTCTGCTTTTTTAACTCTTCTACAGATCTAAACACATGGCATTTGTAAAAATATATTTATGTGTCTCATTTTAAACTTGCTGAGTGAAAATCAATAAAATTGATTCAGAAATTAATGCCTTTAGAAGCTGCAGTAGAACAACTTTACTTGCCATCAGCTAGTGGAAGTTGAATAGCGCTGCCCTCAAAAAAGCTATTAGATCTTACATTTTGCTAAAGCTATGACTGAACTTTCAGAACTAGCCACTGTAAAAGAGGGGGTTTGTATTGGGGGTTTTTTGTGTGTCTAGACATTGCCTAATACCATGAAGAGAGTTAAAAATTATAAACATATTGGCATTTCATTTCCATGCTTATGAATGAGATGATTTCATACAAGAATGAAACAAAAAGTCTCACTGCCAGCAGACATATGGAAATATAAGTGTGTTCCTATACCCTACATTTCTCCCTAGGCTAGGATCAGTCTCTTCTGTCAGGATGCTGCACGACATAAATGTGCTGCTGCCAGATCAGAACTGCCTTGCCAGCTGCAGGGTCACTGCACACACTAAGCTGCTGGTGAAGACAGAGGAGGATGCTTAGAAACTCATTCAGCAATAGAGGCAAACCTCTCCTCTGTCTTGGGTGGGAAAGGGCCAGAAGGAGTCAGATGGTGTCAGGAGAAAGAGTCGGGGCTGTGAGTAGGTTTTCCTTTCCTTTTTTTCTGAAATCTTTAGTAACCAACTAATTTGCTCAAAGCTGACACTATGGGTATGTCCTGTATTTCCAATAAGGCTGGATAATTTCTCTAGTGAATTTTTTTGTTGCTGTTGTGTTTTAAGGGATCTAACATCATGCACAGCAGGATTCAACCTTGAGAAATAAACTGGATTTTTAAAAACAGATTTTCAGCTGAAATTTTGAAATGAGAGCTTGTCTGATGACTTCATCGTTGTCTTCTCCCCCAAACCTTACAAGACCCCCAGACTTTAAACTCGAGCCAGGATCTCTCCAAGGTCCCCTATATTAATATGATGATGTCATCAGTCTCGGAAAGGATCTCTCAACTTGACCTGGACAGCTCTCCATTCGAATTACTTCCCCAGGCAAAACTGCATGCTTCTTGGGTATATGTCTGTAGGGAAGCCTCAGAAGCATTTATGATTTATGTGTTTTATCTATCCAGCTCCAAAAAGCCACTCTTTATGGCACTTCAGGGAAGCCTCCTTGAAATAAAGCTGGGATTGGTAAAGGCGCTGGAAAAGAGAGAAAGGGAAGCTCTCTGAGGGCGTACAAATAAGTATCACACACGTTCTTTATTCCTTTATTTCATATTCTATATTGATCACGAGTATAAATAAAAAGTAAACATCATCATTCCACACCAAAAAAAGAAAAAAACCAAAACCCCTTTATGAAATCATTGAGCTGTTTCACGATATGAACAGAAAAATGCTACAGAAGAAGGAAAGGTGCAATTATAAAGACCTTGTAAAGATGCAATTATCCATGTTTCTCTGCAACATACATCATGTCTGAAGAATTAAGGTAAGTGGCTCAGGAAAAAGAGTCACTGTTGAAAAGGTGAATGGGAAGCAGTAGCTTCTGGGAGAGGGAGCTGAAGTAGGGAGAAAAACTAACATGCTGAGCAAGAGTGAATAACATGCTCCAACCACAAAAAAACGCAAGCCATAGGTAGTTTGGTTCAGAAACAGATGATATTAGAGATTTACAGCACTCTGTTTGCTGAATTAAACTAATTTTTTTTACAGAGAACACAGTTTCAAAAGAGATTGAGGCTTTATGGTTGAGCTTTACACACCTGCAAGTTGGAAATGTGACCATATACTCTGTGGCTAGTAACAGGATTCAAAACGAGGGAAGGAATCACGGACTCTAATTTCAGCTGCTTGTGAGGTCTTTCAGGGTAACATATGCCAGTCAACAATCAGAGAAATGACACAGGCTATGCATGAAGCACATACTAGTGACAGCAGAGGTGGATATTAATGGATAGTAATTGGTGCAATTTGTCTGCAGTATTGTCATTAAAATGAGGAAAATGCAGCAGTGAAACATCTAAAAAGAAAAAAAGCAGAATATTTCAGAATTTTCAAAGTACACTTTCTTCAGTCAAAAGCTAAGTGTCCAGAGAGTAATTTGCCCTACTTTAAAGAGGGAGGTTTGCTTTCTGGAGTGCATATGCTCTGTGGGCATATTCTCTCTCTGTTCTCTATAAATTAACTGGGCTGTCTCCCTACTCATTTGCTATAGAAGAGTTAATTTTTAGAAAAAATGCCCTACATTTTAAAAAGAATTTTTTAATGGAGTTTAATTTTCCTTACCCTGTTGTATTCAGATAAACATGAATGCAGTATGGAGAAAAGGTAATCATGCGTAGAACTTAATTTGCACATTGTTCCAAATATTCCATTCATGTATCTCTTTACAGGTGTGCATGTTGCTATCTCATTTGATTACCTTGCTGGTACCTACATCTAATTCTGAATTTTTTTAAAGGCAGCCCTACTGAGAAGACCTGACACTGCATAAATTAGTTAATTATATGTTACCATCATAAAGTTGTATTCTCAACTCCTACTACATTTCATCTGCAGCTTAGAGCCTAAAGGTGATCGCAGCAGGGACAGGAGAGTGAGGCTGCCTGATTTGTGCTGTTTTTACAGTTGCAATATCACCTCTTGCATGATACAGACTGCAGAATCTTTCCCTACAAGTTCTATGTTAAACTCATATGTGTTTCCTGTATGTTTTTGAAATCCATGCAGTCTCAAATTATTTTTGCAAATGAAAAATATTGCTATAGAGTATAGAATCATAGAATATCTCAAGTTGGGAAGGACCCATAAGGATCATGGAATTAAAAAAGATACATGACTCCAGACTTTTTGCAGCACACATGGAAGTAGGATAAGTTACACAGTGCTGTTTAAAAATGCTGTTCAGTGAGTTGATACCACAGTCTGGATTGTAACTCATGGATGAGGCAAGGAAAGTAACAAGGCAGCTGTCTAGATTTCTGATATTTCTCTCCTCATTCATGAGACTTAATGGTTCATACTGCAGAGGCACAGATCTACATCCACAGCTTTCATAGCTGTTTCCTGTCATGTAACATTAGGTCAGTGAAGGCACTAAGTGTTCCAAAAAAGAGTCAAACAGCCACAGATTCTTACACAAGACGTACAATTGCCACAGTTAAAAGTAAATAAATAAATAGTTAATTCTGATCAGATTTAGAGTTAGCCTTGTTTCTTGGTATAGCATTATGTTGTTAGCACATTTACTTCCAAATAGCCAAGAACAACACATTTTATGGCCACTGACAAGGCATCGGTAAGACTGTCTCTTGTAATTCTCTGCATCTGGAAAAGTGATGTAAAGTTGGAAAAGTGATGTAAAGTTGAAAAAGAAAAACACAAATGTAATGCCTTGTTAAAAATAAATTATTGATTCTTCCTTTTCTTACATTTGCTGTTTACTTCTACAGAGGTATTAAAAATGGTGAAAGTGGCCCCATATATAGTTTTTTAAACAGACACCTGTATGTATACATGCACATAAATGTCTCATTTTAAAAAGCAAGTGTGGTGGCATTCTGAATGAGTGGGGAACAATGTCTAGAATAGAATTAGTGTTTGTGGTGCTTTTTTAAAAATATATAAAGGAAAAAATAAGAAATTTACTTCCCTGCCTTTGAATCTTTTTTTTTTTTTTACTACCTCTCCCCACTATTAGGGACAAAAACCAAATGACCCTGTAAAACTGAATGATGAAAACAAAAGATATTTAAATTATACTATTAAATAGTGGAGAGTTTTCAAGACCTTATATGCCTGCCTTCTCTTATGAACTTCAAATAACACTAGTTGAGTTTTGCTGTCTGATCCACTGTTTGCTGTCCTGTATTTTATGTGCCTGGACTGCCTATAATGAAAGAAAAAAAAAAGAAAACCAGCCCAAACATTGAAACATTATGAGGTTTGAATCAAATAATTGTCTTTTTTTGTTCTCTGCTACCAATTCTTTTTTTATGAGAGAGCTAAAATGATAATGTTGGCTAATGGGATTAGAAAACAATTAAACCAACAAGCATGTAAATTTCTATATACAAGCAATAAGAAAGATACCTTTTGTTTTACATTGATTAGTGCATGCAAAACACACTTTAAACAGACTTACTGTGAAATTTGTCATACCAACAGCAACCGTGGGGGAATTTGCTTCTAAGGAGACATGAATAAAAGAAATATGTCAGGAAATTGCAGAAGTCACAAATTTCTGTTCATTCATCTGCAGACCATCCTGAGGGAGATAAAGGACTGGAGCTCATACCTTCTTTCAGTGCTGCCACATGGATACTCATTGCTGATGAGAGTATCTCATTGTCTTCATGAACAAGGTCAATATTATTCCCTTTTGCAAATATGGGCGAACAAGGAAACATGAGAATTATGGTACCAGCCTAGAACAACCCTTCACCTAATCCAGTATTCAGCCTCTAGCAGTGGACACAAACTGAAACCAACCAAGGTAACAGTAAGAACAAGGAAACACTACATGGAAAATTCTTTATACTTGCAGCTCCTAGCTATTTTCAGCTCAGTGAATTTTCTAAGATACATGAAGTTTAGTTATTCTCTGTGATTTTTTTTTCCATGAACTTTCCAAGTAATTCTGTAAATTTTTGGCGTGCACACCATCTTTTAGGGATGAGTTCTATACATCCACTCTTCTCTGCATGAAGTATTACCTTTTTTGTTTCACACTTGATCTCTTTGTACTTCACCTGTACTACCTTGTAATCCTGAAAGAAAATGAACCATCCGTCCCTAATTTCCTTTTGCCTGACACTCATGATTGTGTAGACTTCTGCTGTACCTTCCAAGCCATCAGTTTTTGAGACAGAAAGGGCCTTAGATTATTTATAGGAACCATTTCACTCTACTGAACACCTTTCTTGCCCTTCTCTACACCTTTTCCAGTTTTATTAATATAACTTTGCAGATATGGAGATCAGATATTGTTTTCAATATAAATGTGTACAGTGTTATCTACTTTATTCTCCATTTCCTTCCTAGTAATTCTTAATTGCTTGTTCTTTTGACTTTTTTTCTTTACCGAGCTTTGAACTTCTGTTTTTATTACTCGATCATAACCCCAACTTCTCACAACTGGTGTTGCAATGATCAACTCGGAGCCCATCCTCTTATATGTGGTGTTGGATTTCTTCTTCCTTGAGGGCATTATGTTTATCCATTTTGAATTCCCTCTCCCATTTTATTACTTAACAGCTCAGTCCCATAAAATCCTCTTGGAAGGCTTTACAGTCACTGCACATTTCTATTCATGTGAATCATTTAACAACCTTTGCAAATTTTCTTACCTTACTGTTCCCCTCTGGTTCACTTATTTGTGAGATAAACCTGCAGATCTCAGTGCAGCTCCCTGCAGAACTGCACCAGTGTCCCTCTTTTGCAAGGTCTGGTCATGTATTTTAGCCTTATGTTTACCATCCTTTTAGCAAATGATTTATTACATGAGACATTCTTTTCATGCTTTGCTCCTTGTTTCCTTAGATGCAAATGCTGAGTGGCTTTGTCAAGACCTTTTGGAAATCCAAGCAAAACTCTATCAGCAACATACCTTTGTTCCCATAGTTTTGTTGTCTCTTTTAAGGTATTCTATTTGTAAAAGCAACACTGACACTTTCTAAAAGGATTATATACAAAGGTATCCATAGATTTTTTCTTTTTTTTATTTATTGCAGTTTCTAGTAATTTGCTAAGACCAAGTATCAGACCTGGAGGACTGTATCCTTTGGAACTGCCAGGAGGCTTTCTGGAAGTTTTTGCCACTTCCTGTCATCATATATCACAGCAATTTTTACAAGGGATTGCACGTTACTATTAGCATTTCAACTATCTCATCTTTTAGAGTGCCTATAGAAATCTTGGGTAATTGCTGAGCTGTATTTCCAGAATTTTCTTCTTGATTTTGTGTATATACCCTGTACTCTGTGGTCAGTTAAATTTTAGTCAGATGCTCTGACTAATCTCCCACAATGAAATGTCCTGGTTTAATTAGTTCCCTCCACCATGATCCCCAGTTTCTTTCCTTCTGTGATTGGCTACATAGAATCTATTGCTGGCTTCCTCATTTTGATAAATTAAAAAAAGGTAAATTATTAATGGTATCCAATTTAATTTTTTGCAACTTTTCTGTCAATCTCTTGCTAGTCCTGTGTTATGGAGTTTCCACTGGTGGTCAGGTAGATGTAAATTTCAACATTATCCCTATCTTAGACAAATATTTGACCTACTTAGTTATTTCTTTTTTTAAGTAGGTTTTTTTTTCCTAAACAAGGGTTTCTTTAGCCTGAATTCAATATTTCATTTTAAATTTTCATTTATAAATTATTATATTATAAAATCAGAGGCATATTGAATATGAAGGGGCTTATGAGTCTGCTGTACCATATTTTGTATATATACTTTCACCACTCAAAATGAGTATGTACATGCATTTTAACCTACAACAAATGGCAGGCAAAGAACAAATGATGAGCATCTTCACTGGCATAAATCAACATTATTTTGTTCAAGGAAAGGTCCACCTCTTCCAGTACCTTATATTTAATGGTGCCACTGTCAGTGTTTGAGGAAAGCATAAAAGAGCAGTGAAAGCATAGGCTGACATTTGCCATGGCCACAGAGCCTCTAACAGCTGTTGGTTTGGTCACTTCCTTCTAGGAAATTTGCCACATGTTTTATAGTCCCCAGAGCCCTTGCTCCTCTATTAGATAAACTCCATGAGTTTGTCTAATACCTCCTGGAATTGTTATACTTTTAAATTTCACAATGTCCCAAGGCAGTTAGTTTCTTGATTTATTTACTTATCTTATTAGGAGTGCCTTTTAAAAGGGATAATATGGCATCTGATAATTTTACTCATTTCACCTTCTACCATGTTTTTAGGAAAAGGGCATAAATTGTACCGGTTCAATATGTGATTACTCAAAAAAAATGCATAACACTGACTTTCCTGCTAGGCAACATTGTCTTTCAATTAAGTTTAACCACAGCTGTCATGATAAACAGTCAGCAAGTAGGCACGAATAAACTCTGTGCCCTTTTCATTTGTTTTTAAATTCCACTGACATCTACTCAACTTACCTAAAGTTTAAGCAACAATCTGGAAGAACTTTGTCTTTAGCAGAAAGAGAAAGAAAACTCATCTGACTGAAAAAAATTGTCTCTGTTTTGGAAGAAGCTGTTGGGACCAGCTGTTAGGATCATTACAGCCCAAAGCGCATCTGCCACCAAGGAATATTTTAAGTACATTGAAGAGTTTTCGGTTTTAAACTTATTTCTTATTTCCTTTAGTCCTTGAAGCATTTCACATATATGAAGATGGCACAATAAATCATGTTCAAATTATGAATTTATATTATGTTTTATAGGGAAAATAAATTTTAAACACTAGAATCACTTTTTGAATGTAAAATTTACTACTGTACACAACATTCTTTTGTCATAATGTTGGAAGTATATAATGTTTAACATTTCTGCAGTATAATTCTCTCTCACTAAGTTATTTGGAACACTTACAATTTTTTATCTTCAGATAAACAAGCCCAATTCCTAATGAAGCTAAGAACCACACTTATTATTGGCTAAATTGCAAACAAAAAAGTTTTATCTGATAAATGCAGCTTTTATTCTGAGCATGAGTTTCCCTCAAACAATTCTTTTAAACTTGCAGCTGACACAAAAACCCAAATACTGATTATGTGAAGATTTATTTGTAAAAGTTTTATAACTTTCAGCCTCAGCTATCCTCTTTGATTTCCCATTAAACTTCATCTGTATTTGAAAATTAAGTAGTCTAGGGGTCATTCGGCCCTCAGGCACCAAATTTACACATGCATGTCCATAGTGCTACACTCTTTTCCTCTGCTAGACAGAGCACTCTCAAATGTGCTGTCTTTTGGGAGATGTTCTGTTCTCAGCACTGTCTGGGAGGATAATAGTTGGTACAAGACAAAACTGTGCCACAGGGTGTGTTCACCAGAATGCAGTACCCTGTTCCAGTGTTTGAACCTAGACTCCTGCATGTTCGCTTTATTAGTGTAAATGCAACCCTCAAATAGTTAATGATATATCAAAGAGTTTTGTTCTTCAGAGCTTAATTGTTGTTTTCTAGCTATTTATTTAGTCTGTGACAGTCCAGTGTTTGGCTTGACATCAGCAAAGGACAAGCCAAGCCACATGGTATTGCCTATTCTCCTTGACAGGCCTTTTTTTGAACAACAGTAATGAATACAAGAGATAGCTAGGGAAAAAGAAAGGAAAAGAAAGGAAAAGAAAAAGAAAAGAGAAAAGAAGAAAAGAAAAAAGAAAAAAGAAAAAAAGAAAAAAGAAAAAAAGAAAAAAGAAAAAAGAAAAAAGAAAAGAAAGGAAAAGAGAAGAGAAAAGAAGAGAAAAGAAAAGAAGAGAAAAGAAGAGAAAAGAAAAGGAAAAGAAAAGAAAAGAAAAGAAAAGAAAAGAAAAGAAAAGAAAAGAAAAGAAAAGAAAAGAAAAGAAAAGAAAAGAAAAGGAGTTAGTGACTGCGTCAGTTCTCCCTTGACCGAAAAAGAAACATCTAAAAATCTTTTAACCTAGTCTATTTAAATAAAAATAATCTGTGTCAGTTCTTCATAGCAATTTACCTCTTCACACAAATATTATGCTTCCATTATAAAAAACCATAAGTCAGTTTTACTTATATCAAAAGGTAGAAATAACTCTTTATGGAAAATATTCATGAATGTCATATAAAAGAAAAAACAGCAATGACAATGTACAGCTTCTGAAGGTCTGAGGATTTTTGAAGATTGTTTTGTAGCTTACATATCCAAACCTAACTTTAGGAACTTCAGAGTAGTACAAATCAAATGGGAGGTAAAGCCCTTCAAAATTTCTGCGCCTCCAGTTGGCCACTGATGTTCATATTAAGATACTGATTGCTTTCAAAGGAGTGTACTGTACTGAAGGAGTTCACTGTACTCTATGCAAAAGAACAACCACACAGGAGCAGCACTGGGCTTTTCCTGTTTTGATGTTATGACCATTCTGATGTGATGCATCATCTTCCTACATCCAACAGGCACCAGCGTACACGGGGCTAGAGCCTGTTGTCAGGTCCAGTTTTCAGCAAGAGTGGAAATCTTTATGTTTACCTCTAAAGAGGAACTGAAATGATGCTGCTATTGCAGGTCCCAGGTAGCACAATGCAAATAAGAGAGAGTAGTTTAGAAGAATGAAAAGTGGTGGGAGGCTACACTTTGGCTAACAACAGACTTCATGGTGGCTTTAATTGCAGTGCAGACAAATAATAAAGAGGAAACATCAAGATCAGGATTCACCATCCAAAGAAAAATGCCTAAATTTAAAAGACAATGTATAAATATTTGCATACAAGTTAGACATCTTCACTCCTATTAGAGACAGCGGAGATATCCGTGAGGATGACTCAGTTGCCAGCACACAGATGGTTACTGCCAGCAGAGGTTCTCCAAGCCCAGCTTGCAGTGCCTGGTCTCCTGTTGCTGCTGCAGAGGCCAGGGCTGCTGTAGGGCTTGTGTGTGCCCTCCCTGTACAGCTGGTGTGGGTGGTGGGAATGAACAAAATGTCACTGCCTGCCCAGGCCCAGGCAAGAGAGCCAAACCCTTTGTCAATACAGTCAGTCAGGTCTGGAGACGCCAGCCAGTGCAGGAGCATTTGCCAGCAGAGCAGCGCTCTGGCCTCCGTGGTGGGCAGACATAGCCCATCCAGCTCACATGTCATAAGGACATCTTCATGTGTCTGAGTCCAAACCTGAACCTGACCTGGAAGACCTTTCTCAGGGGCCCACACACTGATATCTCCTGCTCTTTGAGGCAACTTAGAGAGCTTTGGGCTTCCACATAACTTTTGATTAGCTGGTGCAACAGTCAAAGTTCAAACAAGAAACCACAGGGCAATGTGATCAATGACCTGAACATCAACTTTCTGCAAATTAAGAGAGGTTTTGGAGAAACTGTGTGCTGCGTTAAGTCTTTGGCAGGTCATGCTATAACTCTGTTCTCCCCTTGATAATGTATTTTTTCCCGGGACCCCATGTTTTGTTCCTAATCTCTATTTCTTCTCTTTGCAGGATCTGCAGACTTCACATCCCAGACTCAGTCTCACAAGTCTCTCTCAGAGCCTAATTGAGCTCCTTCAAAATGAGATTCAGAAGAATTTGCTTGGTGGAAGTGATATACCTTGTGCAGTGGATGGCTAACTGCACTACTGTAACAATGTGTTTCAGGCCTTCTTCACATCACAGGCACCCAGGGACATACTGTCCTCCTCTTTGACTTCAGTCCTAAGGAAATATTTGAAATGGCAGTTTCTGCTGTAAAGCTTAATGAGATAATATGCTTCCAGAGCATGCTGAGATCTTCAAATGACATTTTGCTCTGAAAATTAAGATATTTTCTCTAAAGAGAATATAAGAAAGAGAAATAAAAATTCTACAGTGATTACAGCCTTCAGCATGAATTTGAGCTGAATCATGTGTTCTCCTAGAGTACAACAGTATAGGTTTCTTGCCCAAAAAATTCAATAAATTGTTTTTTGTAACCTCAACACTGAAACAAAATAAATAAGATGTTATAGACAAGCTGTATATAAGAGAAAAGAAAACCTTCTTGTACCAAAGCAGGTTTGGACAAGGAGAGATTATCCTTGGCAAATCAATACTCTAGAAATAGAAACAAGATCTCCAAACTCAAACCTCGACTGGAAGGTTTGAGATGCCTACTGTCACTTATTTTTCATAAGAAAATGCAATAATCAGGAGGTTTATCATGACAATAATCCTTGAATAAAATGGAAAAATAAAAAGATAGAAAAATAAATCACACAGTCCAAGTTCCCATACTACTGGTTATTATCCTTTCTCCAGTATTCAATGGCAACAAATCCCTTTTATCAGGCCACCCAACCTCCTGTGTTGAATTATAAATGTTGTGAAAAGTAACTTTAAAAGAGGTGAAGAAAAAGCTCTGCACTAAGAAAAAGTTAGTGCTCTACATAACTGAAAATACTGTATAGCTGCTATTCATATTCAAATAAGGAAAGTAATTTCTTTTCAGAAGCAAGACTGGGACAATCTGAAAATTTGGGACCAGTGACAGAATTGTATGGAACATGAAAGTGACTTCCAGCTGACAAATGAAAAATCATGATACATAGTAAAAGCAGCATTTCGGTCACTGGTTGTATAATTAGGAAAAAAACTCACTAATTCAAGGTTAAACTGTCTTCTGAAACATGAGTATGACTTTTGACCCTTCTGTTCTAACCTTTAAGGATGTGTTTTCAGGGAAGCTGTTGATTTCTGCATTTCAGGACCTTAGACCTTATTTAAAATTAAAAGCAAATACAAAACAATTTCAAGTAATTAAATGCATTAAACACTGGAGCAAATAAATTTGGGTTTTACAATCTCTACTACATTTGCTGTACAAAGAAAACATTCCGGCGAGTGAATGCTCTTTTCTCCAGCTTTCTAATCTGCAGTTTTGCTGAAGCCAGACCAAGTCCTATTTTGACACAGAAACTAAAATAAATGTTAGTGAGATCTGTACTTAATAAAATGTGTTATAAATGAGACACAGTGCCTTTTCCAACTGCTAACTTGAAGGCAGTTTGCACAATGCAGTGTGCATTCTGCACTGGGAAAAAATATTTGTGTAAAGACTGATGCAACAACTGTGACATTTTGTGCATGTCTAGATTGTTGGGATTCTTTATAACAGTCCTCAAGAAAATGGTACTGCTGCTGCCATCCTCCTTGTATGATACTCTACAGTGCTGAAATCCAGGCTACATTCTTCAGTTTCCTCTTAAAGGTATTGGATAAAATCTTGGCTCCAGTAAACTCAAGTCAAAATAAAAATTACCATGGACCTGAGATGGGTCCAGGTTTCTCTCATGAGCAAAAAATAAATCCCATTTTGCTTGAACACCCACCCAAAGTGCAAGTGCACTGTGCATTTCATCAAAGCAACCTGAGCTGCTTTAAAGATTTTTTTTTTTAACGTTGAAGGCAGAAAAAGCTTATTGTTCAATCTTATGATAAATGTTGTGTTTGTATGTGTGTACTCACATGATGGCAGTGTTTCCTGTATTTTTGTACTGCTTTAATATAAATATTATTACTCTTGTTTTTTATTAAGTGTAAAACCAAAAATAAGTCTATTTACAGCATGACACAAAGTTATAATTTGCAGAGATTTTGTGGGTAAAGAAATCTACCTTTCTCTTGGTTTGGGTTATTCTATAACTTTACATTCAAGTTATATGCATGAGATAATAGTTGGCACAGAATCACAATAACTGTATTAAATTATAAATATGTTCTCAATATTTTAGATTATATATGGAGAAGTTATTGAAACTGAGGACTGGATATTTCAGATATTTATTAATTGAATATGGGTTATTTTTTAGAATCAGTTCCAAGCCAGTAATAGTGACCAAAAAGTTAGTAATCCCTTATGGTGTTTAGGAGACTTACTGGAAATCAGTGCACTGCTTCAGTCCCCATTGTAGCACAAAACTTTCCCTTACACCTTGCAAAGCTGCCCTCAGTATTCAGGCAGTTACCACCAAGGCTTGATATGCCACTTGAAAGGTCAAGAAAGGAGAAAGGAGTTGTTATTGAAGGTGCTGAACTACAATTTACATTTTTTCTGTTAGTGTTGCAAAGTCTTTCAAGGAAATTTTGGCTTTAAAGACCAAGAAAATTTGTGGAGTTTTTTATTCATGTTTGGAAGAAACAAGCAGTATGATAAGGATTTATCATTCAGTTGTGAAATGGTTCTCAAAAGAAGGGTATGGCTGTCTCCTGCAGGTAAGTGTGAGACAAAATGTGCCTTAACAAATGATTAGGTCTGGTAGACTAACGCACTCATCTCAAGACTTATTATACAACTGCAAATTTGTAACATCTAGAATTTTTTATTCAGACTAATTTTATGCAATACATTTTGCTTGGGTAGCAGAAAAAAAATAGTAGTTTTGCCCAAAGAAAATACGTTCAATGGACGATACTTTCAGGAAAAACATCATGTAATTGCTCATACAGGGGCCATCCATTTTCTTACATAAATGCTCCATAAAAAATGTGACTCGTGTCATTTCTGCTATGTAAATATTGCATTTAGCGAGTGATGCTGCGCTTATTAGGTATCTGTAGCTAAATAAACACATTCAGAGAAAGAAAAACATTTATGTGTTTGATGGCATCCTGTTTTTTGTCTCTGATTTAGTCTTTGTTCTGCCAAAAGTGATAGAGATAGCAATGGAATTTGGACTACATTCTGATTATAGCTATCAGGACAAATCTGAGCTGCATTCGTTCCAATTCAGGGAATATAAATACCCTTCATTTTAATGTGTATTTTTCTAACCTGAAAAATCAAGTTAAAAAATGGGATTTTTTGTAAACCAAATCCAGAGTCATTTGTTGCCGGAATATCATAAAAATGAGTATTTGGAGTGGAACTTGGTTGGACAAACTGTGATGGACAGATCAGTGGGAAAGGAAATGGAGCAGGCAAAGAACCTCTGCTGGAAAAAGCAGACACTACTTCCAAAAGAAACGAAAATTTGAAAAGATAACCACCCTAGCTGAAATCGCATCCTACCAGGGAAATAAATTACTGTGTCTATTTTTATTCCTTAAATGTACAGTCAAAACCCCCCTTTTTTTTTCCCTTGAATCTCTATGAAGGGGAAAAATGATATCCCAGTATGACATCTTCCCAATATTCAAATTGTGAGACAATTGTTTGAGTCTCAGAATTTTCTCTTCTACTCCTTTTGACTCCTACGTAAAGCCACAGTAGACTATTGGTGAGTGTATTAAATCAGTGACATAGAGGAGTCATAGGAAAAATGCACAGAACAGTCATGCATGGGCCTCCAAGTTAACCATTTCCATGCATTTAGTACTTTGTAAAAATAAAGGGAATGTTTAAAAGTAGCGACAGATAACTCTGTTTTGTTATAGTTCTTTCAGCTGATTTCCTGACCTGAAGTTAAATTCCACTGAGCTCTCTTGGAAAGAAATAATTCTTTCCACCTCTAGGATAGGGTGAAAAAATAAGCATTGTGATTACACAGGTAAATCAGCACTGTCTGTGGTCAGGATAATTTACATTGGAATCCATATTGGCTCTGAGGAAAAATTTGCAGGAATTATTGCTTGATTGCTTCTTAATCAGTTAACCCTTTCCCAGAGTCACATCCAAGCAGTGACAGCAAACTGAATAGTATACAAGATATATACTTCTTTAGGACCTATTATTGCACTTCTAAATCACAGGTGCTCCTTATAAATAAAAGAGGAAGTTAAAAAATATTTTGCAATGTTACTATTGGTGCAAGAACACGAGGTTCCCCTTTCTCATGGTTTAGAGTTGTTTCTGCTGTTTCAATGACCTTAAAAATTCCCTCCCCACAGTTCTGTGTCATGGCAGGAAGCACAATGCCAGGTCTGCAGTTGTGACACTTTAGTTCACAGTTTTCCTTGCTGAAGTAAGTCAAAGTACATATAAATGTTTATGTACTGTCAAAGTACTTAAGAATAAAAATAACAGCATGCAGTAGGCAGGCAGCCATACTATAAACTTAACTTTGTACCTTACTTTCTGCTCTCACTTTACAGTCTTCTTTCTTCTGTTGGCATCCTTGGCAACATGACATTTCTTTCTCACTTTCTCTTGTTATATGTCAGGCTCTCTAAACACTGAAATCTGTTCGAAGCCTATATTGGTAAGACAAATTTAGTGGCATACTACTCTAATAATGTTAACAGAGCACTGAACTTGCCAGAGCCTTTTACAGTTATGTGGTGATGTGGTGTCAACATGATTCAACACAACTCAATGCTCTGATGTGCTCTGGTGACCCTAGGGTGGGGACAGAAACATCTCTTTCAACAGGAGATTGTTTCCTGATGGGGCTGGTCACACACAGTACTTGTGCTTTTTAATCCCTGTCTGAGGCCAGGTAGATCAAGAATATAATATTGACCCGTGGAAGGGTTTCTGCCAATGACTGTGTTCCTTGCTTGTACAGAATTTAATTGTCTCTCCCTCACAGTCCATTTCTTACACCTGCCATATATTGTCATTCATTATTTGCAACTTCTAGACTCATTATCAGACCATTAAAGCCATTGATTTTAAGTCTAGATAATTTTAAAATATTATATCATGGACTATTTCCTAACTATGTGAACAATCAAAGACTGTTCTGTTTGTTTGTTTGCTTATTCGGACTTTGGGAAAAACAGGAATTTGATTGATATCATATGGCCTTGCTGTCCTCTTGCATGAGAAGAATTTGTTCTAACAAATACTCAGCTGCAGTTTTTGGCTGTTGAGATATACTTTGAAGTGCCCTGATTGCCAAAATAAAAGCAAGTAATGGAAACTCTTACAAAACAATTTCTGATCCGTTCTCAAATAAGGAGCTTCTTTTGTAATGAAATTCCTTTAGAAAAAGAACCACCACAAAATACAAAGTTTGGCTAAAATACACTGTAAATATAATATAAAATTGTTCTGATTTAATCAATACATTATGTGCAGTTTGGATCTTTCCAAGGAGAAAGACCTGAACTTCATAAAAAATTACTGAAAAGATCTCATATGGAAATATACCTCTGACTGTTCACATGCTCTGGTTGAACAAAATCCTTGAAATAAACATAGATAGTTGGTGGATTTTCTGATAAACTACACAATGTCTTTTAGAAGAAGAATTCTATGTTGATGACTCCAGCAGAACATAAAAATGACATCTCAGATTATTTTTTTGTCATTCCACACATATTTTTTGCTGTTGTGGAACTAGTTATTGTAGGTGCTCAGCTCAGTGTGGTTTAATTTGAAGGTGAGCCAGTGCTTTGTGTCTGAACTCCTTTTGCTAGTGGATGGTATTAATCTCTCATTTCTAGATGGTGTCAGTGCCATAAGTAGCACAGAGCATTGGGAAAATGGCACATTTCTTGTAAGCCACACTTCTAAAGGGAGAGTCTTGCTTCATTTGGAGAGGACTGCCAGATGATAATCCTCAATGGATAAAGACAGACTCCTAAAGCCCTCAATCAGGCATGTCAAGCTCAAAAAATGTGGATTTTCCAGCTCCTTACCCTTGGGGATTCTCAGGTCAGAAAAGAAACTAGTTCAGATCTTGTTTTATGGCACTTAGTTTTCCCACTTAAGGTCGGTCCTACCATCTTCACCAAGAGCTCTGAACTGAATTGACATTTCACTACCAAGTTCTGAGTGCTGGGATTTTTTGTTAAGTGCAACACCTAAGACATGTATTTTCCTTAACTTTTCAAGAAGAATGGGTAATGTTTCAGACTTTTTATCATCCAGCAATATCTGCTGTGTGGCACCGAGGCAGAAATGTGCATATGGAACAGGGAATAGAAACGATAATCTCCAAAGCTCATCCAGATGCTTGATATCTTTCAACCATAAATGATAGTGTGTTAGGTGGACAGCATTTGCCCAATTACACATCCTTAGCCAAGGAATATCCCCAGAAATTGTTATTCTCGTTTCCTTTAAATACTGGGTTCTTTATAGTCCTGCTGTGCTAAAAAAGTACCCCATAAGGCAGGGAAGAGCATGGCCTCCTAAGTGCTAAAATGCCTCGATATTTAACTGAGGTTTTCCTTTGCTCATTTTCATAACTAACAAGAGTTTATTTTGACTTTAAACTATCAGAACATGTACCACACTATGAAAGGAAAATGGGGCAGACTGGGATCATAAAATGCTGATTGTTAGTGGTTTTTATATCACTGACATTATTTGGACTCAAGAGTCAGGTAAATGGGAAAAATATATTCCTTAAAGAGCCATAGCCTTGTTCATTATCCAGGATTCTTTTTAATTCCAGATCCAGGATTATTTTTCAAATGAAATACTCCGATTCAAGCAAATGTGTTTCACTGAGCCTAAAATTATTTTTTGAACAGTGGCCATTGTTCTTGGATCATAGCTGTGCACATTATCTCACTTTCTTTTAAGACTTCACCTTGAATGAAAACAAAATCTAGTTCCAGAAACTGGAACAGAATGGAATAGCTTAGGTGATAATGAGCATGAAGATGAAATGGTATTATCTGGGGAATCACAGTTCTATCACAGTAAAGCCAGGACATTTTCCATTTTCCACTCTATTTTATTGTATAATAAATTTGTAGTAACAATAATGGAACTTGGGACAGTGGGTTAGTGACAAAATCACACTGTAAATAGGCTAGACATCCCTTTCTTACTTCAGTTCTTCCATAGCTCAAGCAGGGACCTTAACTCAAGACTGTTTCTTACTTATTTCTTGGTGGATTTGCCAACAGGCAAATAAAAGAGAGAAGGGCAATGGTAAGTTTAATCAAAAAAGTAGGTAACACTTATGAAATGCTGATGATCAAAAGTGGATACAGCATTAATATATTGGTAGCTTTGGAGAAAGTTATATGTAATATCCTCATCCTGAATAACCTTTGGAGCAAGATATGAATCTAACCAGAGAAGTTAAAAAAGAAGGACAAGCATTTATTATAGTAGTTCAGCGACATCCCTTAAGGACAAACCTCTATCCTGCTGCCAGAGACCAGAGTACACAGCAAGTAGCAGGAAATTCAGTATTTGTCACAGACATGATTGACATGGACTTTGATTTTGTACCAACTCTACCTTTCTTTGGTGAGTAGACAAAACAGCAGGCATCTCTATTGACTGAGAGGAAAGCTTCCTCCCTTGATCTCCATCACACTGGACTGATACCAAGACTCAGAATCTGGCAGAAAAACACTTATAAAAGATCATTCTCTTCAGAGAAAGGAAACCTTGCTTGTTTCAGCTCCAAGCAGAAAAAGGTTTTCTGGCCAAGTCACCAGAACAAGCTATAAAGGGTTGCTTTAGCAGCAGCTGGACTTTGCATGGAGGAAATATAATGTGATACACCCTAAAAGTCAGGAAACTTCAGATCTTTTTGGACATATGCTACAGATTGCAGACATCGTACTTTTATATATTAAGGTAGTAAGCAGCATATACTACCTGTGCTGTTATATAAAGCTGGACTTTTGTAAGGTTAACCACATTGTTTGATTTATATAAAGTAGTGTGAGTATCCAGTATAGCTTGCTGTACATAATGCAGACCTTAATCATACTGTGTGGGTCAGAGATACCAAGGTACTGCTGATACTCCTCTTTCTTGCAATGTCTTACTCTGTGAGTGAATTATACCAGCAAAACAAGCCCACAGACCCAGCAGACACAGTAGATCAGCCATGAATCAGTTACCAGCTGGTTGTACTTTCATTTTTTTGCTGCATTCCTTAGTTTATTAATGATTCATCTGCTCCGATCAACAAAACTTGACTGTGCATGGAACTGTTGGCAACAGCTTTAATGGACTTCAGTTATCTGAGCTGGTTACCCAGAAGGGTTTTTAAATGCTTGCAGACTACTTATCTGTTCATAGGGGGAAAATATTTAACCTTTTCCCTTGCAAATTATTATTATTTCCCTTGCAAACAAATTATGAAGATAAAGGATATACTATCTGTTTTTGTGGCACTGCACAGGTTGGTACAAACAGTTCTCTATAGGTCAATTTTTCTTCTAATTATTCTGAATATTTCTGCAAACAAATGAGTGGGTTAGGTGAAGAAATAATCTGAACCAATCCAAATATCATAAGAATTTATGTGGAATGAAACAATTGGAGAAAATAAAAAAGGAAAAATTTGAATTATTAGCAATGACCACAAATGACCACAAAAGTACTCACAATGAGATTGGCGCTCCAAATCTGACCTGGTAAAGAAACAATATAAATACCACCAGCACCAGGTCTGGAAATTATTTTGTAGTTCCACAAAATCCCTTTATCACTGTAAATCAGGCACGCCGCTTTGGACTCAGTTTACTTGTCCATACCTGAATTAACTCAGCCTGCTGCTCCTGAATTCAAGACAACACATAGAGACCGAATTGAAACATGCCAAATTTTGTTTCATGGCAGGTTTTGTTTGAAAAGATTTTCTTTGAAGGATTACGTGGCTGAATTTTTTTATCAGTTCTTGAGAAAACAGCTTTTTTATCTGCATATATAGAAATATAATTGCAAAATGTAGCGTTTTCAGCTCTGACAACTGTTTTTGCCCTAATGACAGTCTTCAATGTGTGTGAAAAATAAAATTCATAAAAGCAGCACTCACAACCTGTAAGTGTAGATCAATTTTCAGCCTACTTGCCTTTTTTATTTGTTATTTGTAATGGCTGAGAAACTTGTATAAGTAGAAGAACAACTAGGAAGTATTTCCTTTAACAAGCTGTACTTTAAACAACTGCATCTGTTACAAGAGACTGAGGGAAAAGCAACTTCTATTTTCCATCAATAACATATATAACAGGAATGCAGTTTGTTTAGCTAGACTTAGATGCAGGATACTGAGAGGCTTTATTCAGTTTACAGTACTTTGTCTCAGAAAGTTTTTATCTCTTCAGAGAACCCCTACTGGGAAGAAGGATTATTCGAATATTATTTAAGCTTTACTTTGAAGATTTAAATGAGAGTAAAATATACATTTTGCATGTGCCTGTGGTGACTAAATTAGGATCAATAAGTTTCACTTTATTTTCATTAACATACTCCTACCATTGCTATAGTATTAGACTGGCTTTCTTACTTCTTTCCTGACTCTTGACTTTTCTTTCCTTTCCATTTGCAATTCACTCACCTGATGCTCACAGATGCATCTGGCAGTGGCCAGAATGAACGTCCATTTCTGTGCTACGGCTGTGAAGTTCAGCTCAAACCAACAAAGCCCCAAAACAAAAGTGACTGTCTTTTTGTTCCACACTCAAAACACAGCTTTATGCCAAGAAAAAATGGCAGAAGAGAGACCTGTGGAAACACCAGCAAGTGAACTGCAGTAATAGCATCATCTGAGGAGGAGGGAGGTTACCCAAGGTCAGCTATAAGCAGTTGAACAGAAAGAGTGAAGGACTTGAGTCACTGAGCTCCTTTTGAGCAATTCACTACAAATTATGTGGGATAAGCTGTTTGCATGCTTCCTGCATACACTTCCTGAACACTGATCCTAGGGCATCTTAGGCCTCATTAACACACAGTGACTGCATTTGCTTAGTCAAAGTGGAACTGGGCCTGATTGTAAATGTTAGTCACAGAGGGAAGCTCTCCCTCCATTGTGTGATCCCACCCATGTCTCAAGGATTGGACCAGTGACTGATGTGAGGAGTGAAGAGTCATCTTCCTTACATGGAGGGACAGCTGTATAGAAAAAATGTTCAATTTTAATTTAGTTAGTTAAGAAAAAATGTCATTTTGTATAACTAAAAGTGACAGAATTCACTCCACAATAGCAGTGTGGCTTCATTTCTTTGCCTTCACTATTTTTTTTAGTTATTATTTTATGAAGTCAAAAGAACTAGTTGCTGAAAAGCATTCAAAGAATTATACTGTTAGTGCATTGCAATATTAATTTCTTCTGGTTTGTGTTTAATCCCTTAAAGACATTTCAAAATACAAAATTTCATAGACTCAACATGAAGTAAATCTAAAAAGAAAGATTGATGACTGTTATTACTCTTCATTTAAAACTCGATTTTTATATTAATTCATGGAGTGAACAAGAGGACCATAGAACATGATACACAAGTTAATTTTCTATTTCAAAAATTTTAGCCTAATTATTTGATAGAGTAAATGATGGTTTTAACAGATTTACTGGACCAGAGACAATGATTAGAGAATGAAAAGGCCTTAGGTCATCCAGTTAAGTACCTAAGATTGATTGCTCCTTGCTGTAAATGTTGGATGCATGAGGGGAAAGGGAAAGAGCAGAAAGATTTAAACAGCAGCAGCATAAGGAAATTAGCCAGGGAGGATTTTGTATTTCAAGGACACTGAACAGGACATTACAATATCATATACCCATTCTGTAAAAAGAGTTTACATACCTTTTTTTTACAATGAACTGAAAAGCTGTAATTAAAGACACTATAGAGTAGGAAATGAGAAAGCAGGCAAATAGGAAGTTGTGTTTTGGTCATATGGAAGTTGACTAGATGACTGATGGCAAGAACAAAAAACTTCCCCATGTTATTGACCTGCTATATTGCATCCTGTGAATTTACAGTTTTGTTTCCATTGAGTAAATTAATTTTGTGCAGTGTTTCCTTGAAATTCAAACAAAATGAAACAAAAATAAATTAATTATCTCTTCCACTTACTAAGCTTCCTACAATAGCATTTAAAGGGAGGTTGGATTTAGAAAGATAATTTCAAGCATGCTTAATAAACTTGAGGATTTAAATAACAATATAAATTTTAAATTCATATTTGCTTCTTAGTAACAAGAAAAAATAATCTATTTTAACAGAGCAAAAATTAGGTTTTTTAAAATATGGATTATTATGTGGGCTTCCAAACTACACTGTACAGTTACTTTGTTTGCATTAGTCCAATTGATAGGTCCTATCAAGGACCTCAGATCCTCCCTGCTTACTTGACTTGATATCTGATGACATCTGGGGCATTGGCTTTCTAAAAGATTGTAATAGTCCATACAGTTCACAGTTTTCATGTTATCATGCCAAATTCTCTCTTTAAATGTAGGTGAATGAATTGCAGCTGGAGGCATTTGAATGACTCAAGGGAGTCATTTTCTCTCAAGCAAGCCATTTCTTCTTGAATCTTCCATCATGAGATAAATAGTTAAATATAATAATCGAGTTGTAGAAATCTTTCTAAATTCATATTAGAAGACAAGTGTTTCTTCTAGCATAAGTTATCTTGAAGTAAAAATGCAATTATTTTATTTGACTAGTTTTGAATTCTTTAGCAAAGCACTTTCTTAAAACCAGGTGTTCTGCAGGGACCTACACACTTCAAACCATTTGTCAAATCATGTTAGAAATGTTATGATATGACACAAAAAAGGGAGACCTGATAATTTCGTAGTTCTAATCAGAGTGTCTGAGAGAGATTATAATTAAATCTACACATTTCCCAAAAAAACCCCTAGTTCCTCCAAGTTTCCATTTAGCAGCATTTTCCACTAGTTAAATCTTGTTTCTTCAGTAGGTGAACCAGAAAACAGAGTTCTCTTTCTCTCACAAATGAAAATACACAGATGGAGAAAATCCACAGTTGATGCGGGCTCACACGGTGTTTGAAATATGAGGAAGTTCGTAACAGAAGCTCTCAAGCTTCCATCAAAGAAGCCAAGGTAATAGATACACCAACTCTGTTGATACTGAAATGGCTGAAACATCATAATTCTTTTTACAAGCCTCATGGCTTGATGTCTACCAAAAGCAAACATCAAATCTATCTTGAGCAGGTTACCTCATCAACCTCCTCGTAAAACAGGAGCCATTAGATTGTCCCTAATGTTTGTAGAACTTGAGAACATGTAACAGAATTCCCTGTTGTCTAACAACTCACCTCCATGAATACTCCAATTTCTTCAAGAATTTTTAGTAGACTTTTCCTCTTTAGATGTTGAATGTGCCCATTGAGTTTGAAGAATTGACCTATTCACCCCTAGCCATTTTAGGTGTAAGAAAACTTCTGTAGGCCAAAATTATAAAAGAATCTGAAGCAAAGTAACAGTTAAATTTCTTTTGCAAACAAGACATTGCTGAAGATATTGGGCAAGAGCTGTTGGAATTTTTCTTACAAGTGTGTGTCAAATTCAGTTTACTGGAAACAAAAAATGAAAGCAATAGAAAACAATAAAGCTTTTTTTTTCCTTCTTGGCTCATTGCTGTGTTTCTGTATACACTCCCCATATATACAGTGTATAAAAGGCACGGTTTTGGTATTGGAACATACTTTCTCCAGTAGGAGGGACCCCACGCTGGAACAGGTGAAGGGCTCCTCTCCCTGATCAGCAGCAGAAACAGCTCATGACGAACTGACTGGAACCTCCATTCCCTGTCTCCCAGTGCTGCTGGTGGGGAAGAGGTAGAGCTTGGAAAGGAGGGAGGGATGGGGGGAGGGTGTTTTTAAAATTTGTTTTACTTCTCATGATTGTGCTCTGGTTTTGTTAATAATAAATTTAATTAATATCCATAACCAGAGTCTGTTTTGCCCATGAGGCTATTTCGAGAGTGATCTCTCCTGGTCCTTATCTCAAACCATGAACTCTTCGTTATATTTTCTCTCCCCCGTACACTTGTGTAGAGGAGTGTTAGAGAGGTTTCCGTGGGTGCCTGGCATCCAACCAGGGTCAATCCACTACAGGAAGTGAAGAGATTAAATGGCTGTGTGGGTGCTCACCTTCTTTGTTGGGGCCACTCACAGCAGTCTTTTAAGTTTTGTGGGTTTTTTTATTACTTAATATCACTTTTCCATCTTCATTTCTATCAACCAGCTTGCTTGAACTCCCATATCATACAGAAGCATTGTTATTGGACACAGACACCAAAAGGTTATTACTAGATCTTATCGAAACTATTTCAAAATTTACCAATCCTGACTTTGAACTATTGTGTTTTCTTGCTCTCATTTACCATTACAGAAACACTTGCCATTGGCTTTTATCCCGCTGTAATGAATTGTTTCGCTGTGCTTCCTGATCTCTCATGCGTAGCATTCCTTCCTCACTCCTAATATCCTCCTTGAGATGATTCATGGAGTTATGCCTGGAGCACTTCTTTCCATTCTGTCCATCCTCCTTGTGGTGATAACTCCAGATGTTTTGTGCATGTTTGCTTTAGAGAAATCGCAAAATTTTTCCACACCTAAATCTTTTAATAACTTTGCCCAGTTTACTTACCTTACTGCCTTCCTAGTTTATTAGGGCTTTAAACCTTACTTGATAATCTAACCAGATGTTTTTATTCTTTCCCTTACACTTTGTTTTGAATTACATCTGAAATACCTTATTAATAAATTATAAGGTGAAATCAGTTTATTTTTTGCATTATGTTTGTCTTTATTTTGAAAGAATACCGGGTTTTATGGAGAAAAAATATAATCAAAGAATTACTTGATGAATAAATTTCAGTGGTAAAATTTAAGAATAACAAATACTGTATCAGTAACAATTTCTTTGCCAAGCCATTTGATTATTGAATTAAAGTCAGTTCCGTGTATTACTATTTATAAATTGTATTGAAGCATGTTTCACTAATCAGGTCATACAAGCAGATAGAACAAGATTCACTCTCTCTAAAGAATCTACTTAATACAGTAATTCAAATGCAGTAAACCAAATATCTTATTCAACAATGTGCAATTTTAATGTGTTGTTGGGTTGTTTAATATATAATTTTTCTATCTCTTCATTCACTTAGAGAAATAAAATGTATAGAAAGATTGGAAAAGACCATCAAAATTAAGAAAATGTTTTCCATTATGTGAGAACAGCAGCTGTAAGAAATTTTACATGAAAGCAAAGAAAACGGAATTGATCTGCTATTTTCTCCTGATAAAGTGACAACAGAACTTTCACTTAAGGAATCGTCCGTTTTATTCAGGAAGCTATTAGAGTGGTAAGGAACAACAAATCCGCATTTTTTCTCTTCACTTAATCAGCTGAATTTCAGTTCTTGTGAATATCAGATGTACCTTTCTATCCAGTTTTGGATGTTTGTACTTCAACTGTCTGATTTTTTCTATCTGTCCGGAGAGTAGCTTACTGCAGTGCAGCATTGAACAGAAACCAGGACAGGTGTGTCATAGTCTATTTTCTGTGTATTTATACAACCTGTGGTAGAACTGATGAGAGATACTGAATATATTATCTAGAATTTCTATTAGAGTTGTGGAAAAAAATATAATTTAATTACTGTCAGTTATCAGCATTTAATGTAGGAAGTATTGTCCTGCTTGAATTGTCTATTTCATTTTCACACAGGGAAATAAGGTCACAGGAAAATAAGCAGTACCCTCCACCTGTGAAAAATAAAAGAGATGAATCAGTCACAGCCTGAATATGTTTAACATGGAGCTTGGCAGTAATGTATATGAAAATCCAATGTCTGATTTTAAATAAGTATTCATTGAAACTTAACAGATACCATTCTCCAAAAGAATCATCAGAGCCCTGTAAATCATACATGTTTTCAATAAACATTTGGAACATAATTATTCTACAATAAGTATCCTGTTAAATTTAGTTATATTTAAAAACAGTTGCTGCATAGTTCATACAGACAAAACCAAATGGCCAATATAAACAGATTTGCCAAAGGTCAATGGTTATGAAGGAGATATGTACACTATATATAGAGATTAGTTCATATTTATATAGGTATAATTCCTTCACGTTCGCATACATATAGGCTGAATATTTCCTTCATGCTTTCACATTGTCATCTTTATATATATATATAGTTCCTTTCTCATACATGCATATATTTTGACCATGCAGTGTTTCAGTCACATTTTCAAAAACAAATGCATTTGAAATAAAATTGCTACATTAATTTGCCTTTTAAATTCATATATAATTCACTTTTAAGACATAATATCTCTAATAGATTTCACATCAAGACTGGTACATAAGAAACACAGCGTAAAATCATTTCCCTATAGACTACAGAAGTTCATGTATAAAATATAGACATTTGCACTTAAAAAAATGTAAATGTCTCTTTTTGACCATAGTTTCCCTAAAATCTCTATCCAAAATAAATAATTTTAGGGTGTTTCAGTGAAGCCATCTTAGTATTCAGCAGTTTATTTCCACAAACCGACTATTGTGCTCCACTGACTAGAAAAGCAGCCTAAAGTAATAAGTTCAGAAGTAAATGGGTGCATTACAAACCCATAACTTAGACTCTAAATTCCTTCAGTCAGGAAATGCAGTGTCTGTCTGCATTGCTAATCTAATTTTACAGAGTAGTAACAAAAAAATTAAACTTTTGAGTTCTGTAGGAAAAAAAAATCTCTCCACAAAAATATATATCAATCTACCTCTGAAACATCTACACTGAAAACAAGTGTATTTTACATTCAGTTAGAATATTTCTTATAATCAAAACCATTTTGTTCTTACTGTGAATTTACAGCAAATAGATATGCACTAAAGTACAAAATAAACATCACTAATTTTGAAATAATTGGGAAAATAAACCACATCTTTATTAATCTTATTTATTTTGTCAAAAGTATTTTTGTCATATGAATATGTCTTGGTGAGAGGAGACTTTACCAAATGGGTGTTTACTTGAGAAAAACACCCTAGAAAAATTTCGGCCAATGCTTTCTCCAGAATAAAACACTCTTTATTATTAAGGGAATATAGGTTAGATCTCATTCTTGGTTACAAGGTATATATTTATGATATGTCAAAACTTTCTCAATCCAATAATGCAACTTTGATTTTATTAAAGTTTTGCTCTACATGTTGTATGCTAAGCACTGATGTGTTTCGGTCTTGAGATGAAACTTTACTGTAACAATCATTGTTACTGACATCCCATGCAATGAGGTGACAGGATTTGTCCCCTGGAAAACACTGGGAATTGGCTTCGTGTGGGGTATTTACACAGCCACAGTGTGTTAGAATTCTAGATGCACTACACTGGCTGGGATCCAATAATTTCCCTGAAGTGAACCCCAGCCATAAATCTGTCAGACATACCAGTATCTTCTTACTCATCTCACATTCCCAGCAGGAATTGCTGAGTTTATCTGGCTCTACAGTTTCTGTCTGGCATGAAGTATGCCAAGAAAAGCACAAAGAATGTAAGAGTTGAATGGGATCTGACTGAATGTAGTTTAGAAGCCACTTGTTGCACTACCCTTCTTAAAAAAGGAAAGAAAAAACCCCAAACATTAATGACTGAAATATGCTGTACACAAGCATCTAAGTGGAAGATAAATTGAGTCCTAGAACCTGGGGGAATGTTACAGGAGGACCAAGATTCAGGACCAAGAGAGGAATGAGTTCAAGGGTAAAAAAAAGCCCAAAGGAACAAATTAACCCCTTGTTCAAGAAGAAAGGGCTCTGATTGTTTACCCACATCAAATCCAAACAGAGTTCAATTTTTTCCCCTTTTTCATTGCACAGCTGCATACTTTTATGGAAAAAAAAAACATAGAGAAACAGCTTATTCTGATATTCTTTTGCCCATTTAACAATTGGGAGTTATCCTGCTAAGAAGAAGCCTATTAGATCAGGTTTGTAAGAGTACAACACAGAGTTCTTAAACAAAAAATCAACCCCCCTAAACCCCTCACATTTTACCAAAAATGAGAACCTTTAAAATCACTGGAAAAATCTGTCAATCTGACAACGTACTAGTCATGCTACAGATTCCACAGAACATTTAAGTGGCTTGTAAGGGACTTTGTAATGCAGTTATAAAGCTTTGGCTTTATAAGGTAATTTCCTCAAAGATTACTACATAAAACATTAATGGTGTGTTCTGTTGTTTCTAAACAGGTAGTAAATCATTGAGCTCTGTGGCATGATGCTACGTATTGTAACAAGTGCATGTTTGCATAGAGAGCTGTCTGAAAGGGGAAAAAATCAGCTCTACTCTATGAATCTGTAAATAGATTCTCTTTGGAAAAAAGTCCGATTACATTTCCACTCCTGAATTGTTTCTACAAATTTCTTTAGCTCAACATTGTTGAGTAACCTCTTTAATTTCTTTCAAACTAATTATGAAGTTAAAGAGGTATGCAGAGGGTTACTGCCAGGTACTGCTTGAAAGAATTTCCTCAGGTCTTGCCACACAGTCAAAAGTAATTGCATCTTAATGAGTTACCACTCATCAGCTGTGCAATAGGAGCTGACTGTGCATATTCTTCCCTCACCTGAGGCCTGAAATAAGGTGCATTTAATCTAAATTATGGTCATTACCAGCTCTAGCTCAAGTTAATGTGTTTTACTTTGCAATTTGGAAAGCCTATAAGCATAAACAATCAATACAGAAGATTGTACTACAAAGTTTCACTAAGTTTAGCAACAAAATTTTATATAAACCCCAGAACTGCACAAAAATACAAGGAAAGTTTCCTTTATAAGGTTCGTATAAACTTTTCTGTAGTGGATAATAATCTAAAATGCCACCATGGTTAATTTATCCAACTTTCAGTAAAATTGCATCCTGCAGTTCTAAGTGACTCCTGGAGAAGAAAAATAATAGGACAGATAATTCGTTAAGACTCAAGGTAACACATTTGCTTCGAAATGGTTAAATATTGAAAGAGATATATGCTAAAGTAAACCACGTTAAATAACTAAAATTTCTGTATGGCTGAAGGTTGGCTTGATCCTGGTAAGGCGAAAAAAGTGAACAGAAAATATGGTAAGTGTAAACTATACTTTAGCACTAAAAAGTAGTAATAGGGTGGCTGAGACTCTTAACTTCCAAGAAATTGTGCAATGCCAGTGTACTTTTCTGCTTTAAAAGTTCATATAGGATACATTGCTTTCTTTCACGGAGAAATTATGTCAAGGATGATAAAAAATGCCAAAGAAATTAACTAAGATTTATTGTTGCTAAGAAATTAGACCAGTGGTGGTGTCTAGGTGTATCAGATGTCAGGAAAGACTGAGATGGTTTGCCATGTTTCTAGGACTTCATGTCAATATAACGAATTTGTTTTACTAAATTCCATGGAAACAGGTTTTCATAAAGCTGTAATAAATGAGAAAAGAGTTATAAGATTGTTTATGATTACTGAGTTCATATTTGTATTAAAATAGATGGAAGAGATCATAAATACCAGTAACTTCTGTGTTTTGTATTCTCCACTGTTGACCTTGACAAAGCACAAGATCCCTTAAAAAAAACAGATGAAGTTTACACTTTTGACTTCCAACATACACAAAAGAATTGTTTGTCATGTACGTGTAAGGGTTCCTAATACAAATTTTAAACTTTGATAGATGATGTGTTTATCATACAAATTCATTTTAGCTTGCATATCTAAGAGTTCAGATAGTTTAATGTTGATCTCAGAATGACAAAATCCCTGGAAAAAAGCGAAGTATTACGCATTGTTTAATTCTTTTAGGGAATTGAGACCATGATAAATTCATTCCTATGTGTCTATTTTAACAACTGTTGATAATGTAGATAACAAATGTAATAACTTTGGGAAACTGGACAATGGAGAGGAGAAAGAAAGAAAAGCAAACCACATTTTTCTTAGAGTGCTTTGGCAGGTGCTTTTATTCAAACATGAGTGCATTTACATTCCCTTCAAAGAACTCAATCTGCTTTCCAACTTCAGTGAATGTTTTGGTGTATTGGGGGTTAATGATACATTATATTAAATTGACCTAAAATATATAAAAAAAGAAGTAGGATGACATGAGACTCCTTAGGCTGCAGCGTTTTTGTGAATCAACATTCTTCCTACAGCAAGGTCTACTAATACAGGCAGGAGGAAATCACTGTTCAGTTGATCTGAAAGTATAAAGGCATCACCTGTAAGGAGAAATGGTGATAATTAATTTCAGATTAGCCACTTATGCCAGATCTTCTCAGTCAGACTAAACCTCAAGCCTGACTGTTTCTGACTAATCATTCATATATGGTATGTAATATGCGCCAGATACAGTTGTAAAAGCAAATTTTGCCCAAATGCACCAGTTGGGAGTATTTTTCCTCTTCAGTTTCAATAGCTTGCTCTTCCTCTCCAGTCCAGCTATCTTGTTCAATCTCCTAATCCTTCTGGAACTAGTCAGAAATAATACCTCTGACTTACTGGTAGTTTTCATTCTCATCCCATCCCTTGAATCACTTCAATATTCCCCTTGCACGCTCTCGTGTCTGGTTTTCTTAGCTGCTTCTCATGTTCTTGTTCTGAGCTTGAGTTCTTTGCATTGTGAGACGTGAAAAGAAGGACACCACGTTCCTCAAATCTGTTTCATTGTTCCAGACCATGTCAGGCACCTTGGTGCCTTCACATCATTCTCTACATGAGATGTTCACCATGGGTTGTATCTGGGTTCTTGTGCAGCCTCTAAGTTCTGTTAAGCACTACTGGTAATTAAGCTTATACTTTGGACCATCTGATGAGCCTTAAAGGACCCTTGAGTTTGAGGGCAAAAGTTCAATATGAAATCATAGTATACACAAATGAAACAAATATGTGACGTATTTATGTATCACAAATATGTGATGCATTTATGACCTATAAAACACTAATAAAAATATTTGTGATGATATTCTACTTCTTCTAGTCACTAGGCTTACAGATAAGGTATTTTTTCACATAGTATTTGATGTATGACTCCTCATGTTTCTTTTTAAACCTAATCTACCTGATCATAATAATTTAGATCTGAACATATTAGTGACAAAAATAAGTGTTAGATCTTCAGTGAAACATTGAAGAGTGAATGTCTGTGGAAAAAGTGAGTAGTTTTTTTTACAATCTGAGGATCTGTGCAAATTTTCAGCTGTAGCACCATATTCTGCCCTCAGTTTTATACTTTCCTGCTTTTAAGCAGAAGCAGAAATAGAAGACAAGAAGGTGCTCCCAGTAGACTTGGCTTGACAAACTCTTTAATACTTTTTTTATTGTATAAATCAGAAAAAAATCAAAGCAGCTCTCATGGTTTCCAGGACTGACACTTAGGAAATACCTAAGAAAACTTTCTCTGTAGTTCCTGAGGCAATAAATACAGAGCCTCATAATGCAGATTTTACAGAGCAGTTTTCTGAGTAGCAGCATGCTGGGGTTTTGCCTTTATAGCAGGACAGGGATCACTTTATTTGTCAGTAGTTTACTTGCCAGCCACAGAGTTATACCATCTATGAATTTTTTTAAAAAATCCACATTTAGACTGTTTTTTCTTTTTTTGTTCAAGAGGAGCAAAGGGTAAGTAGTCACCTATTCCTCAATAAGAATTCTAGTACTGTTGTATTAAAGCAGTTATGTCAGTTAACTATAATATTGTAGATGAATACTCTTTCGTTAGTGTAAGAGAAGTTTTATTCATTTATCTTCCACCTTGCAGGAAAAAACTTCAGCCTCTATATGATAGGCTATCTGAGAAAAAGGCAGGATGCTACTTTACACATGAACATCTAAAACAGTGAGCAAAGAAATAAACATTACTTTCTGACCCGGTTAAAAATATCAAAACCGTTAATTTACATGTATACATTAAAGAAGGACATGCTATACCTTATTGATACTGACACCCAATACATTTATGACATGCAAATGGAATATACTCTGCTGAATTCAGAGCAAGGATCTGAATCAAGCTGTCAATACTTGTTCAAGTATGCAATGCAACATTATCAAGAAGGATTTATTGCGTTTTCAGGGTGTCTACAACAAGTCTGTGAAATTTCTTCTTTCAATTCTAGTTTTCCATCCTGTCTGCAAGTGGGCTGCTTGGGAAACAGCAAAAAAGGCAATCACAGTCCTACTAATTTTGTGAATAAAACGAAATTCTCTACTTTCATTTTCAGTTTTTCTTTGAAAGGATACTTGCTAATTTTTTTTCTCTTCCTGGAGGAAAGAATCATTTAAACAAGATCAATATTTAGGTTTTTGTTTTATTATCCTGATTTCTTTTTATCCATTTTGAAGCTCAGTGGTTGGAAACTGTTTAAAAGAGGACACAGAATTAACAAGATAAGATGAATTAAAATCATCAGAGTGCAGCTGGTGTGGAGACCAATTTTCTGTCCCAAGAAATTAATTCAGAAATGCATCCAGTGTAAACCATTCTTTGAGATTTAGGTGTCCATACACTATGTAAAAAATCCTGTGTTTCCTGTACTAAACCTATACTTTATAAGTTGAGTGAACCTAAAGTAGATTTATTTAGTGAACCAAGAGTGTATCATGTAGCTGTAGCATGTGGTTTTATTTATCTGTAAAGGTGTCTGCAGGGAAACAGAAAGCAGAATTATAGTATGTGCCTCAGAAACATTCTTGGTCCTCTCATGAAATCCAGACTGGTAGATTTTCTGTACCTCAATTCCCTGGGATGACTGCAAAATCCACTTTCAGAAAAGTATTGTGCCTCTTCTGGAACTTGCTTACAATAACATATTTTTCAAGTTATCCTGTGCAGGATGAGCAAAAATTATTTACTGGCTAGACATCTGTGAATGCAGGTGCTGGGAATGAAAAATAACTTCTAAAGATGAACAGCATGCAAGTATAAACACCGCGTGAGATGACACCTGGCATTGAGTCATGGTCCTTCACAGGTGGACACTGAGCAATTACAGTTTGAAATAAGTATTGTAAATAGGCATTGCAGTACACAAATATGCAGAGCAAGCAGTGTAGCACATTGATTTTGTAGGTATATGCATGTGGCAATGCTGTTCACTCTTGTCACAGAATCCTGGAATGGTTCTGGTTGGAAGGCACCTCAAAGATCATCTTTTAAGGTTTCAACCCCCTTGGACAGAGGCATTTTTCCCTAGACCACGTTACTCAGAGCCCCATCCAACCTCACTTGGAATGTTTTCAGGGACTGGACACCTATCACCTCTCTGGGCAACCTGTTCCAGTGTATCACCATCTCATTGTAAAAAATTTCTTCCTTATCTCTATTTTAAAGCAATGCTCTTTTAGTTTATCACCCTTGTCCTAAAGCAACAGACTCTGCTAAATAGTTTGTCCTCACCATTCCTGTAAGTACCTATAACTACTCAAAACCAACAATAAGATCTCCCCAGAGCCTTCTCTTCTCCAGGCTGAACATCCCCAAATCTCTCAGCTTGTCTCCAGGCCTCTGATCATTTTTGTGACCCTCCCCTGGACCTGGTCTAAGAGGTCCATGTTTTTCTGGTTGTGCAGACCCCAGATCTGGATGCAGCACTGCAGGTGGGGTCTCACCAGAGCCAAGAAGAGCAGGAGAGTCACCTCCCTCACGCTGCTGACGATGCTGCTTTGGACACAGCCCAGTATTTTTGTTTATCTGGGCTGCAGTCGTTCATTGCTGGCTCATGTACAGTTTTTTGTCCTTCCAACCTACATGTGGATGTTTTACTAATGAAATCCCTGCCACCTAACAACTAACATGCTGTCATATGTCATTAAAATATTAGTCAAAAATGGGTGGAATATTCTTCATATGCATATTAATGCTTATTTTGCTTTCACCTATTATTATCTCAGCCATAGCACACATAGCTGAGACATGCTGCTGTCTGAAATTCAATGTTTTGAACTGGTTTATGCATTATTTTGAAAATAATATGCTCTAATTCATCTGATTAATTAGCTATCAGGTAAATATATTCAAGTTTGCTTTACATCGCAGTTGAGCCCAAATTGTCAGTTAATAGCTGGATTAGCAGTTTAATCCATACCTGGATTAAATGATATTTCTAGCTCCTTTAATGTGCTAGTCAGGAAGTGGAGAATGCTCAAGAGCATTACTTTGGAAAGAAACTGCAGCAGTCCTATTACAGGAGAATATGCTGCTAGACAGATTGAACACTACTGGTTTTCTCCATCTCCCAGTGTAGATAGCATAAGTAAGACTAGATAAAGAATTCACTCAAACTTACATAAAAGCAATTTCTATGTAATTTTTCTGGGGACATCTTTCCAAATGCCTATGTATATCAGGCATTAATGATGATGAATTTTTCAAGACAGCATTTTAAACTGGTGTTTTCTTACTTCTCATACATTGGACTTTTCCCACTGACTTAAGAAACCCATTTAACCTAGTGCAGTGCCAAATGGTTTACCTTATAAAATCTAAAGAGTTCAGAGATTTAGTCAGCTTTCCATTTAAAAGCTTCTTACACTTCAAAGATTGTGCAATACAAAAAGAGGTAAATAGTCAAATATTTATTTGGGTACACTGTTCCTTAAGGACAAAACTTTCTTATTTGATCATTTTGTGCACAGAATAAGAGAAGTTCCATTTTGATGGCTAAAATGATTAAACAAGAAATACTACAACACTTTATAGAGTAAGAAAAAGACGGAAACAGGAGAAAACAAGGACCATTAGATCATTTTAATTTATTTCTTTTATTAAATTAAGATGCTAATTCATAGATGCAAATCCTTTGAAAGAAGAACACACCCAGTGGAATCTGAGGTATTTTTAGCTGGATGAATTTGAATATCTGTCATAATCCAAAACGTGAAGTGAGATGCTACTTTTCTAGTTGTATTTTGATTCTTAAACATAAATCACATTTCTTATAATTGGTTGAAGATACACAATCAGCAAGAAAGACCATAGGCTGCACTTTCACAGTTCCTAAAACATACTCGTATAGACACCATCTACAAGAAATTTTGTGGAAGCTGTACAAGGTACCTCTAATAACAGCCTGTACTAGTTTGAAAACAAACCAGTGAGAGATTCCAAGTCAGAACTACAATTTAATAGGAAAATTAAAATAAATGCAATAGTACAGAAACACTGACAGAGTCAGACTACAACCTGATGCCCTGTTGGTCAGGGTGGTGGTAGCAGTCTGATTAAATGGTGGCTGCACTCCTGTTTAAGTGATAGATGAAGTGGTTCTGTTGAAGTGGTGATTTGTAGAAGGGTCTGGTCTTCCTCTGAAGGTGCAGTAGTGGTTATGTAGCTCTTGTCCTCTGGGAATCCAGTGGATAAGGCTGCTTGTGGTGTTTGTTCCAGACCCCAGATTATATCCACATAGGAATGCTTGGTTCCTCCCCCTGGGCGGAGCATCTCACAAGGGGATGATGTAACTTTGTGAGCCTTGCAGTGAGGTCAATTGGCCCATTAACAGAAGGTATCCTTCCGATGGAGTTATCAGGGTTGTATCATGGAAGAGATAAACAACACTGCCCCACCTGGTTTTAACAGCTCATGGAGATGGTGATACAACAGATACCTTTGGTTACACTTTACATTGTAACCTAAGACACAGCCAAAGAAGTGGAGCAGTGCAATGACTGCATTTAGACAGAAAATGCTGTGTGTGCCATTCTATGTGAGTTAACTGAGACTGTATGAAAGTACTGAAGTCTCATAAAGGTGTCTTCTTTGCAGTTTTGGTACCTGTTCAGATCTCTGCCAGCACATGGATTTCCAGATATTAAGCTTGGGTTTTATCACCTGCATTTGACTAGAAGCTCAAAAGTTTTGGAGGTTTTCAGATGTGGATCTTGAAGACATTCAGTTCTATCTGACATTGCCTCCTAGGCCTTTCTGAAACTTCACAGTGACTCCCAAATTATAGATAGGGGGTTTTTTATCATGTTGCCTGTATAATTAATAAATATTTAGATACAACAAAACCATAATGGTGTATGTCTCAGATGATTGCAGAGATGGATTTTGTTATTTGTCTGTCTGTATTTCATTCTATCAGTACATAGAAAAAGAACTGCTGGCCTTCAAATTATCTGACCATTCTGTGCTCTCTCAAACCTTTCCAGAGAGAGGGATAGCAGTGAATAAATAGAGAGAGAAGAAATGGTAATGGAGAGTCAATATCAAGAAGTTATTGGCAGCATTTTCTTTTAGACATTAGTTAAGTCCAGCAGTTTTGCATTGCTATTGCAATCACATCCATTTCCTCATCTCCAGATGGAGCTGCCTCTTCTCCATCCGTTGCCATGGAGTTCTGCCTGTTTTACTCCATTGTTTGCAAAAGCGAAATAAGGCCCAGGAGTTCTAAAAATCTTCAAGAGACTTCTGACACATAGGAAAGTGCTTTCTTACCTCTATAAGAGCTCATATTTTGATAGAAAGTAAAACACATTGCCAGCAAGTAAAATTGCATTTTGGCAAGTCTGAATAGGACAGTCTAAATATGAAGTGCTCACAAACCAGCCAAATCCCAACTTGTAATGTTCAAATTGGCTAAAGAATGTATATGTCAAGTTACACAGTCCATTTTTAAATAAAGCAGGGCATTACTTCCATTATGATTTATTATACATATATTTATGACAATATCAGGTAAAAAAGGCAAATTACAGTAGTTTTCTTATGTCTGAGAAATTCTGTGCATCTTTACTGAGTGTTTCTTTCTCAGCCTCCAAGAACTAAGAAGAAACTTCAGGGCTTGACGATTGCTATGTCCATTGAATTAAGCCCCTAAAAATTATCTTTGTTTCTGAAGGTATTCCCAGACTGGTCTGGTCCCTGGTTTAGAACCTGGTTGTTTCTGGCTAGATTAATCTGTCAGAAAACATCCTGATCTCCTTCTAGCCTACACAGCTGCCTTTTAGGACAGCAAGTATAGGCTAAATTCATATGTATATATTGGAAATTAGGTCTTCTGTCCCTTTATATTTCTATGACTGTTACAGTATAACCTGTATATACACCCTGTTATTTACTTCTTTACATAGTTAAAACAGTTTTGGTGGGTTGGGATTTTTGTTAATTTTTAAAAGGGAATTACTTTCTTCACATTTTCCAAAATCAGTTGCTTTTGTGGGCTACTGAATAGGATCAGAATTTGAGGCTATGGCAACTGGACAAAACTTAGGTGTACTGGAACACCTGTATGTTCAGGGGAAAGATCTTAAATTTCCCTAAGAAAACAAAAAGCTTTGCATCTTGGAAGTGAGCTTAAAACTATAATTTCTGAAGATCTCTGCTGTGGACAGCTGAAGCATGAACAGATTGTTATATGAGTCTAGGAGTTCTAGGAAGGTTACCTTTCCATAAAAAGTGATCACATAGATCAGCTTTTTGTGAAGGTAACAACAGGCATCTAGATGTCAAACAGATGGGAGCTCTTCCAGAGGAATATTCCAAGTACTACTAAGCACAGTTTTATGGACACAGCACATGAGGTGTGCCAGGGCAGCAATGTGATGATAGGAGGCCTTGTTAGCTATTTTTTCTGTGTGATTTCAGATTAATTTATAATGATTTTTGAGAAATATGTATTTTAAAGATGTGGTGCATAAAAGCATCAGGAAGAAACATATAACACTGACTGCCAAGATTTGTCAATAAACATGCCTAGAAGATAGAGCACCAAATTAGACTTTCCCTCTTTTTCTATGTAGCTGAAAATGTTTCAAAGTCTGGCATACAAGGTCAAAGGGCTGCACAAACTGGAAGAGCCTGTAGGCAACTGGTTTTCTGGGTACCAGCTTGGAAGGCAGGTAGATATCTTACAGTTTGAAAATTTGCACAGTCTGATGAAGTAGTTTTGAGTTAGGGTTTTCTTCCAAATACATTCCATTTAACTTGAGGGAAGCTATCTGGCCAAAGGGAGCAGACTGAAGGGTTTGAAGTTAAGATAGATCTGCTCAGAAAATGATCCTTGGTACCATGACCCAGATTTAGCGAAGAATTGTGTGAGTCTGTATTAAGCTAAGCAATACCTAACAGCCAGAAACCCAAGAGGGGTGTGCTCAAGGCAGTAAGGAAAGGTCATAGGTTCAATTTGCACAGTAACTGTGAACTCAAGCGTTGAGCAGAGGTGAAAATGTGTCTTTTGTTCTTAATCCTGAGATGTGAGCGTATCATATGCTTTTATTTTGTCACAGAATAAGGAAATTAGGCATGCAAATCTCTATTATGCAATGAAACAGAAGTTTTTGTATTGGTTGAGGTTTTTTACGTGTTTGTAATCCAGAAAATTATACTTGTATTTCCTTTTCATTAAAATTTTACTCTGAACTAAAAATAAGGATAATATTTTTGGACAGGAAAGGCAATTTCCCATTGACAGTAGGTATTCCATTACTTTGAAGATTCTCCGTGTAGAATTGAAACTCGATACTTTCTGGGAAAGAAACTGGATCTTTCTAATAGATAGCTCAAACTGCAGTTATAGATCATCTACAAAATTATTAGTTGAGATTTTTCAGACTTGATCTATAGGTAGGCCCTGCCTTCAAACTCCACGAATCTTTTAAACCAAGCTGTATTAACATTGATATATAGATTTACTTAAAAATGGATTGAACAAACTCATGCAGTAAGGATGATGCATAAAAAAAGGTAGCTGGCTGATGTATGTGATAGGTTTTCTCTCTAAAACTCCTTTTGTTCACCAGGAGTATGTAAATGACAAGAGCTGATTTTGTTGATGTGGAGTTGTAGATGAGTGGAAAGTTGTGTAATTGGAAAAAAAAAAGAGTCATCAATTAAAGTTTCAGCAATGGAGCACATTAGTCAATACATAATTCTTGGCCAAAAAAAGTGCTTTTGGCTGAAAGATATGACTTAGGCATGACAGCTAACTCCCATTTCTTGTAAGGAATGATGATTTGGGTCATTTATAGTCTTGTAATAACAAACTTCACTGTTTGTTCTGGAAAAATCTGAGCACAAGTAAACCTACGGTAAGTACTTTATGCATAATCTTGTTTCACTGAGTTCTGTGTTTAATTTATTTAGCAACAATCATGGCTCAAGTGGTTAACAATGACCCTTCGTCAGTGAGGTAGCTGCAATTTTCAGTGTTTGTATTTTGAAGGCAGATACAGATCTTCACACAGACCAGTCTCCCTTCAACTGGAATGGGATGTCTCTTCCAGTTTATTTCCAAGGCAATGTCAGTTTCACACTTTTGTGTGGCTTTCACAAGACCAAAATCAGAGAACCTGTAAATCAGCAGCACACAAAAATGCAATATTATTTGCTGGAAATACAGTAGGGTTTGCAGTCTTTGTTGTCATAGACTACCAGAGGGTAATATTCAATTACAGTGTATGACAAGTAGAGCTGTGTACACATATAGACCAAAATTATGTTACAAACATACTGGACTTATACAGGGCATGCTGGCTGTTGACCACAGAGTTTAACTCAAGTAATCAGTTTCAGTCTTACAGAAGTTACTCCTAATTATAAGTGTAACTGAGAGAAGAATCTGGCTTATTGGTTGATGGGTTTAAGGCCTCACTGGTGACAGAAAATGTTGAAGTTAAACTTGGGAATTCCTAAACAATTTGGCTGGAGCTCCCTGTGCCTGCCCGCTGCCCCCCCACTCCCCCCCTCCCCTTCCCCAGTCCTGGGCCAGTGCAGGATGCGTAAAACACTGGCACATGCTATGGACCAAGGTTTATGAATATTTCCACTATCATGCTGAAGGTAGAGGCTAAAAAGCTTAAACAGTGTGAGACATAGAGCACATACAGATCACATAAAGCTATTTTGCTCAATGTACTTACTGCACTTTTAAAACTACCTCAATAGAAGATACAAGAGCAATAAAATTCTCTGAAAATCAATACCCAAAATGTTTTAAGGCCCTACAGTATTATCTGCTTCACTGTTTTTCATTGGAGGCATCTCCTGAGTGAGGATGACCTTGCTGAGCTGCTGAATGTGCAGAGGTATACCCTAATGGTCCCCTGAGAGAAGGAACATTGGTGAGAAGTGCTTGCACACAGGTTTGTAAAGGACCAGCAACATGGTTTATGATGAAAGAACACAAATTGGCTTTCCAGTAATCATCAAAGTGTACCAGCTCTTCCCTGAGGAAGCAGGCATGTAGCAATGTTTTCAGTCATGAAGCTCTCATGAGTGCATGGATTAAGATCTCCATATGTTCTTCCTCATGCAGATCAGTATGAACTCCAGGAGAATTTCCAAGAAATCTGGAAACTGTATAGGGCCAGTGTAAACCAAGTATTTTAGGTGCCAAGAAACTGCAATCTTGTCCAGATCCATACCACACCCTGCATATGGGATGTGTCTAAATAATACAGTGTAGGCCTAAATATACTTCTTAAGGAGTTGCATATGTCCTTTGGAAAAGAGCATTCCATCATCTATTCTTCTATTCCTACCGTGCTGACCAATAGATGTTGATGGTATGAAGACAGAAATAAAGAACTATTTCAAAGGTAAACTCTCTATTTTTACAAGCAAATCAAGAGGGTCATCAAAACTTAGTAAGTAACGAAGAAAAAAAATACCGCTCACATATTTCTACTTCAAACTGTGTTCATTATTCATTTTAATTCAAACCACCAGCAATACCTTAATGGTTCAGCATCATGACTTTTATGTTTCAGAATTGTCCCATATGGCTTATTCCACACTGTATAGCATTGTGCCAATTCTGATGCTACCAAGACTCCAGTAGTTTAGTGTAGAAAAGGAAAATGAAGGGTGTATCTAGTATTCTCATTCTAATCAGTATCAGTAACATATTTTTGAAGGAAATATCCTGGCTGCCTCAATTATAGTGCTGTGGTTGGCAGCAGAGGATGGCCTCAAAGCATGAAAACTGGATTCCTTACAGAGCAAATGAATCCAGAAGAGAAATTCCTTTAAGATGATAATGTGCTCCAATCAGCATACTGAGGGCATGAGACCAGACAAGAGGGATTCTGGAACATAACTCCTGAAATGCATTGGTGTGGACACTGCACCACCAGCACAAACTACGCTCTGTAAAACCACTCTGTTGGTTTACTCTCTAATGTAGGCACAGCCACATCGACAAAGGTAATCTCCATTATTCAAGTGCTATCTGAATTGTGTGGAAGATGTGAAGCAGGACTTGATGTCCTGTTCCTGTGGTTGAACACAGAAGGGAACTGGCCACCCAATTACAAATCCTTTCTTCCAGTGTCTCTATTCCTGTGAAGTCATTCTACAGAGATCTACCCAGTCTCATCCAGAACAGAAGGCTCCACAAACTGCTAGCAAGACACCCTCTGGAGGAAACCAGTTCACAGTGGAACAGTGGGAGAAAGGACTACTATCTTGAAATGGAGATCTAGTTCTCTCAACTAAAGTTGAAGTATTTTATTCACTGTCTCAGATCAAAATCTGAATGAAGACAGGATTTATGAAAGGACTAAGAGTATAATTCAGTAAAAGCTAGAAAGCCAGAAAACAAAGGGTCAGGCCAATGTGTCAGAAGAGTGTGCCCCAGCAATATTCTTCTTACAGGGGAAAAATAAGCTAATTAATATTAACCTAAGTTTACGGTGAACTTTTTCATTAGTTTATGAGTAACATATGACATTAACAATAAGATCAGTATCAATAACCCAGATTCCAGTTAATCTATGTAGGATGGCACATAATTCTTCAATCAGTTTATTTAACCACAGAATCTCACAGCACTCCAGCAATGTCATCATTTCTTATGTGGCAATTCTTTCCTTTATTACACCTTTTCAATAGTACCAGAGATATTCTTTTTCTGCTTCATCAGAAAAACTAGCAGCTACTTGTTTTCCAGTTTAAGAGAAGGAAATGGCCAATGTGGAAGGACGGAGTGTCTATTGTCTGTTTATTAGGTGCAAAGAATCCTAACATATTTCCAGAATCTGATAATTTATATCACATTCTAAAGTGATTTTGCCTATTGCTATTTTCATATCTCAAATATTTCCACATGTGTTTCACGTCATGTGTGAGAATCCCTTTAGAAACTGAGGGTTTCTGAATACTAGTAAATAATAGAAACTGAATACTAGTAAAAGCAAGACCCAAATTGTTTATAAGACCAAGATCCCTGACTGATGGAGATCAACATAACTACAGTCCTTTCAGTGTAAAACCCTGTTAGTCAAGACCATTTTTGCTTGAATAGAAAGCATTTTCTTTCAATTCTACATATTTTCTAGTAATTTAACTAGGGTTATTTGATATAAACAAAAAATACCAATCCAACTCCTATAAATGTCATTCATAAAATAAAAGAATATTAATATATTTTCATCTTTTACAAAAATATATTATTTAATGGAAAAAATGCCTTTATAGTTACTTAACTGAATTGGAGGATTTTATGAAAAATTCTTCTAAGTATTCATTTCTTTTGTAATGTCTAAAATGTGTTTAAAACTCCATTTTATACAGAAGAAATCAATTGTGGTAAGTGAGCACAAAAAAAGCAGTCTAATATTTTATTTCTGGCTTTAGATCTGTGTTTGAAAACAGGAATTTGCTTTTCTGAAACTAATTTTTATTTCATGTAGTCAAAAACCAGTGGAATTATATAAAACATAGAAATTTATAGAAAGCCATGCCTCATAAAACTCCTGGGGCCTGTACTGTTCTGACTTATACCCCATGCAACCTCACTGAAGTCAAGCACCCATGGACTTTTAAAAAATATTTGCTTATCGTGATGGACATCCAAAGTGTACCAGCAATGTCATTTAAAATCTGTGTTGCATTAAGAAGAATCTAAATGTTTTACATTGCATATCACACTTGCATCCTATTAATAGGCACTATAGACTCAGATGTATTTTTGGATGAAGCTTCTTTGGCACTGAGTTTGTCAGGGTAAACAACTCTTTGCATTTGGAATTAATTCCTAATATAATGTGAACAAGGATAAGAGAAGCTGAGGCAGATTAGAGTGGATGAAATTCTCTGCTGCCTTGTGACTACTTAGGCCCAAATTTTCTTGAATTATGTGCACATATATGCACTCAGTAAGATGGTTTAAGGAAACAAATTACTAAATAGGTATTATTTGATGTTATATGCAATATAATGTACCCTTAAGGCTTCTGTCCTTTTATATTTATTTGCTTTCTTGTATTCCTCAGAGCTAATATAACCAGGTGAAAGTATAATAGTAAATTTAGTAGCATTTATACAATTTCTTGAAATAATTCACATCTAAAGAGTGCCTCAACCAGAAGAGTAGCTTTGCATTGCTTTACAAACTGTCAAAAGTTCAATGGCAACCAAGCATTTTGCCAAGGCAAATACTTCATCACATCCTAAATGGAGTAGAAGAAATTATATCATGTGACATGCACTGTCTTTAGGAAAGAGGTCAAGCCCGAGTCAATCCACCAGTTAAATAGCATGGGTTTGTTAGAAAATGTGGTCTTTAAGGTTTCCTGATCCTTCTTCTGTCTAAAACTGTAGACAGAGGCAACTCAAATTTACATAAAATCATTATATCTTTCAAGGAATGGAATATTTTTTGTTGTCAAAAGAGAATAAGTCAAACTTGATAGTCTGTATAAACCTTAGTGAGCTGCACAACAGGGAAGGATAGGATTGTTATTGACTGTCATAATAACAATAATCACAACATAGATGACAAGTGTAGTGATAATTGTCCTGGTTTCAGCCCAGTACACATGTAAACAAAATTGGAGACAGGCACAGTGAGTACTGTCACAGCGACTTCTTTTGCACATTTGTATGAAGGCTGTAAATCTGTCATACATCCTGTCAGAAGTTTTTATACATGTCCTTTCTGTGTCTTTGTTGTGGGCACTGCTTTCTGATCCAGAAAACAGAGATGGGGAGGGAACTATTCAGGAGCATTTGTGTCAGTGGAAAGGAAACTATTTTGAAACAGAAAGCAGATTACATGTCAAACAGAAATGTTCCAATCTGCAAATAAATACAGAAGGAAATCCAACAGGTGCCATGACTCCAAATCTTTTGATGTTTCTCATCTGCATAAAGGATACAGACAGGGAAACCAGCTGCAAATATGTTAGGTTTACTGAAATACAATACAAGAGGGAGCACTAAATACCAGGCAGTTATCGAGGGTACAGAGAGGGATTTGGGACCCTCTTTGTAGAGTAATTGCACAACACATCTTAAATCAACATATGGTTCTAGCAGAGGATGGAATAAATAAATCCTTTTAAAAGCAGGCTTAAGAGAAGAGAAGAAATATAAGTTAAATATATCAAAACTTTATACAGGGGGAGGGGGAAGGCCACATAAAGAAACAAAAAAAGTGAAATTACACAGTCTAGAAGTAGGTTACATGGTAGTGGAAATTATAACCTCAGAGAGACTTTACTCACATTTATTTAACTATATGGTGGACAGGAAAGTAGGAGAATTTATTTTTTTATGAAAGAGAGTAATGTGACCTTTTGTAGAAACTCTCCAAAGCTGAGAGGCTCACTAAGTTATTTAATTTATTATTCTTTCTTCACACTGCAAAAAGATTTAAAAAAGGAAAATAGGATTTTTTGATTAGTCATTAGGTACTGATAAGAATTGATTCTGTGTCAGTAACTTCAGTGAGATATTTTGGATAAATAATCTTCCCAATTTTTCAATATACTTTCGTGAATTAAATCAAAAATTAATAATGGAATTGCTTGTAAAAGAATTTTCATTTCTATTTCATAACTGTTTAGGACATATTTTTTTGTCAAAATTATTTCATGTTATATTTATGACTTGTCCATCTGTATGAGAATATGACATCAGCAATTTTTAAAAAGTTGAACAGTGAAATAATATGATAGTAACGTGTTTGTCCCATTCTCCTTATAACTTACCCCAGAGAAAGGGTCTAATTACATAGTTTGTGCATTCAGTTATTCATTTAACAAAAATTGCTTGGTCTGGGCTTTGCTATGGTTAAACTCATGTTCAAACTTTATTACAGTGTTCTATAGAGGAGGTGAGAGCTAAAAGAGGAAAAAAATTAAATTTTATCATAAGAAAGCACTTTAATGTTTTTAGCAAATTGCAAAATATTGTAATGACACTTACTTGTAGTAAATGGAATTGCTTAGTGACACATTAAAGATCATAGAATGGCCCATGTTAGAAGGGACATTAAAGATCATCTAGTTCCAACCTCTGTGCCACGGACAGGGACAGCTTTCATTAGACCAGGCTGCTCAGGGTTCCACCCAACCTGGCCTTACAGATAAAGTGAACTGAATCATAAATGTTTTGGTTTAAACCAGCTGACAATTAAACTCCAAACAAGCAACTCCGCTTTCTTCTGCCCCCTCTGGTGAGATAACTATTCCCTGAAAACAAACAGCCATGGGATAAGCAACCAACAGTAACAGCAACAACATAAACAAAAAAAGAGAGGCTGGTTTGCACACAGAAAGGGGTTTATCCTCACGACCCAGCTCCACCTGGCCACCAAGGCAAAGACAAAACGATGGACATTATCACAGTTGGTGCTACACAGACTCCCAAACAAAGGAGAAAGTGGTAGATGCCACTGCAGCTGGCATTGCCGTTCCCCAAGCCTGAGACAACAACAAAAAAAAAGATGGACAAACCCCCAAAAGCTGGATCATCTGCTCCATGCCTCTCCGGCCCACTCCCCACAGCTCCTTGCAGCACCAGCCCCTGTGACGCACAGACGTGGTGGGGCTTGGCTCAGCTCCCTTCCATGCAAAGCCCATGCACAAGCACTTGGCTCACCACATGGACTTGGTTCTCCTGAGGGACAGAAGGGCAGGCATTGGTGGAAGAGGGGCAGATTCCATAGGGCTGGCCGCTGGCAATTTCCCGCCCCTTAGCAACTGTAAGAACACTAGGATGACAACCAAAAGGAAATCCAGCTTGGAACTTATTTCTGTAGGTCATCTGCTCCAAACCCACTTCTTCCACTCAAAGCGGTACCAGCTTCAAAGTTAAATCAGCTTACTTAGGGTTCTATCCAAATGGGGTTTGAGTTATGTTATTTCCACAAGAATATAAATTTTCACAGATGTTTTGGGCAACCTCTTCCCATGTTTGAGTAGCTTCATTGTGAAAATTTCCTAATATCTAGCCAGAATTTCTCCTCTTACTGCAAAGTGTGCCTATTTCCTCCTTTTTCATTTTTTTGTTCACCCTGAAGCAAAAACATCCACGAGTCTTCTTTTGTGCTAATTTTGCCCCCCCAACAAAAAAAAAAAAAACAAACCAAACCCAAGAAACAACTAAACAAAAACCCCAAAGACCCCAAGCCAAAACCTTTCTTCCACATATATTTTTAAATAGAACCACTATACCTAGGTCATAATGTTTTCCCTCTGTGAAAATTTCCTACAAAACGATGGCACAATATGTATGGAACATGTCCTTGCCACAAACAATGGAAAATCTTAAATAGTCTTTGAATTGTTGTCAAGGAAGATAGAACATGACAAGTTCAAAACTAACAGCAGTAAGTTTATGTCTATGTTCAAGAAGATGTCTTAGGGGAAAAATAAGAAGACACCAAAACTTCAGTGATCCTAAATGAAGACAATAAAGAAGTAGTAGGGAGAGAGAATCCTGGAGCTCTTCACACTGATGCCTGGAGTTTTGCTGAGATCCTGTTTGTAGGGAGATGTATGGCAGAAAACGTGAAGAGAACCATTCCTAAATAATTTTACATTTAAAAATATCCTAGCAGCAAATCACTGATCATCCTGATAATTCAGGAGTTTAAATGTGTTAATCTTTCAAGTGTTCATACAGTTCAGAATATTATTACAGCCAATTGACATTTTCTTCACTAAAAATTTTAGTTTTTCTCTGAAGGTAAAAAAAATAAAGGAATATATTATGGAAAATAATATATATTAAGTCATATATATTCCCCATATTATGGGGAATCCCACAGAAATATTCATTATAAAAACCTCCAATTTCTACTAAGAAACAGTGCAAATCTCCTGGGTGAACAATTTTTAACCAGTCTTGTCAGCATCATTGTTATCATAAATAAAGCCTTTTGACTACATTCATCTTGAACAGGGCAGGAAGCTGGGCTCATTTCTTGTTTAGCAGTTAATTCTTTCCTAATGTCACTGTGTTTTATTGCTATTGCCCCTTAGTTATTCTCTTTAGATCTTTGGATATATTATTTTAATATGCAGAATGTGAAATATTTTGGATCAGATATTATTTACAGTTAGAATGGTCAGGAACCCCAGATGTTCATTAACAACAAAAATGAACTTAGTTGTCTTCTTTATTCCCTGTTATAACTGAGAAATGATTAAACTAATCCAGATGTGTCTATGCTTTAATTCCATCTGTGTCACAGACAATAAGGCTCTGGTCATCAATGAATTATTGCATATTAATCTCCAGAGCCTTTGATGTTATGGTTTGTCTGATACTCTGTTAAAATACACATTTGTTCTCAATCTTTTGAGTAAACCCTGAGAATTTAACTAAGTATTTCTTAACATTCATTAATAGGGGGAGTTTTTTCCTGCTCTTGGCTGTGCTTCTGTGGGAGTGTTAATTATAGGAAAATATTCAAAAAAATTTAGATGAAGAAGTTATGAATTTTAGTCCCAAAATATTTATGGTAAGAGAAATAAATATAATTCTTGTAACAACTTGCAGACTTGAAATACATCCCATTTGCTGAGTGGTATGGAGGTGGTCTACTGTTATCTTTATAATCTCTAATTCTAAAGACCCGCAAGACATCTTTGGTGATTAGTAAACTAGATTTTTTTTGTCTTTCTTTTTTTAATCCTTTTGTAAAAAAAAAAATGTCTTAAAAGGAAATTGTATCAGTGATTGCTTTACTTATTAGATGAATGTTGCACAACAGTAAAATCTGCTGTGTATGCTTACCGCATGATCTGTAAAATACGGTTAATTACAGTTGTTTAGATGTTACTAGAATAAAACCTAATGAGAGTTGAGCAAGCAGAGTTAATTCCTTATTTTTATTCTTTCTGAATCAGACAAAGAAATGGACAAGGGCTTAGCAGAACTTTTCTGTACACTGAAATTATTCAGTACTCAATAAAGCTTAATCAAAATGCTTTCCAACTAGCAGAGACAGAAATTGTAAGAAGTGGGTAAATCTACAGGTCATTCCCATAATATGTCTGAAGCAGTGCAAGCAAGTGCCACTTCTTCCAGTGAGATGAAGCCTTAGGTCAAATTTTTTCACGGGTGAATAAACAAATTTACAAAGAAGGTAATATTACCCAGCAGTGTATAAGTCTATGTCTTTCAGAATAGCTAAAGTTACTGATTTATAACAGCATAATCTTCTATAAAGTTATTAAGGAGTGATAGAACCTTGGTAGCTCAGTCTTATTGGAAGATGCTAGAGATTCTCCATGCTCCCACTGCTCCTCATGCTCAGAAAAGTTTGGAACCTTCAACTTTTGCATGTGATTTATGTAGGCAAACCACCAAGTTTTCCAAATGATAGCTGTATTTGCATTTCTTCCCTGGGAGACACATCTCAATGAATTTACAAGGCTTTTATGTTCCAGTGCCCTGAGATCTGTGTTGGAAAATTTTTGAACTACTGACTTGGACTGATGAAAGAACATACACCAAAAGAACAGCAGACTTCTGTTCCATCTTGGAGAGACTGAATCCAATAATATGTCTTCACAGAAAATATGCATTAAATAAAAACATTGTTAGGCAGCACAACAGTAATATAGATCCAGGAAAAGAGGACTATCATCTGGGAAAGACTGAGGTTCAGTTAGTAGTTTCTGATAAAGAAAACATGAATCAGTATCAATGTTGCATATGCTGGTGTACATGTCAGTTAATTGAATATTTCCTTGAAATCAAATTATTTTTACGGGTCCACTCCCTAGCACTAGACTGTTTATTTCACTAAAGGTATAATGTCCAAAATCTGGTATTGAGAATATAAAGGTATGCATGAAATAGATTATAAAATATATTTCAACAAATTTATAAATACACAAATTATAAAAATGTAAAGATAAATATTAGAGAGCAGCAAATTAGATGTTTGTCAGCAAACTTAATATTTGCAGTAGGAACCCACATGATAACCTATCAGTTGAGGTTAACAGATTTTTCTGATTTTATATTTAATGCAAATCATCTGCTGAGGCAGTGAAAGTGCATTTTCAGCTTAGACAGCCAAGAGTAATTCTAAAACTGTAGCTATGACCTCCAGATAACTTAAAATTTTATTTAGTGTTATCTTTGATCCTTGGTCTCTGTCATGACAGATCAACTAGGAAATGCACTGGTTAGTGCACTTGAACTTTCCACTAGTGCTGACAGCTGAATGGCTACTTCCTAAAATTTATGGTGCTGACAGGTCTTTTTAGCTTCTTATTCTCCTAGCACAAACATTTAAGTAACTTGGGTGAATTGATGCAGTTCCTTGGCATATTGCTCCACCTATTCCTCCTGCTTTCACATCAAATCCTCTTTTTTGTGGAAATTGTCCCAGATTTTCCACATTCTGAACTTCTTACATGCCAACCCCATTCTCGTCAGGATCCTGGAAAGGTGGAAAAGATCCCTCACCTCAAGACTCATGTCAATGGCTTTGTCACATGACTATGCCATGAACCTATGCAAAACCCTGAATGAGGGTAATAGTGCTAGACTAAAATTTGAGACTGTATCTTCCCTTGACTCCTCTTATGTAGTCAATGCTCAAAAGTTGTGTCCAATTCTGCCTTGGAATCCCTTTTTTAATTGTCTCAAGATAAGATGATACCAGCACAACCTTATTGGTGCTCCATATTTTGTCCTCAGCTGACACTGGTGACAATACTGTAAAAGGCTCTTTGATCGGCTCTGGGAAGTGACCAAGTCTGAGTAGGTTTCTGACTGGTTTGGGGAAACACTCCCAGAGCTGACTGTAATGGTTCTCGACATGGTCATAAGCTGATGCTCTGGCAAAAAGTTTCACAGCCAAAGGGACATGTCAAATTTTTCACCATCATTTTTCCACATCTTGACACTCTGACATTTCTTTTTTCTACTCTGTCTGAACATATACGACAAACACTAAGCCAAAGATCTTCTTGACCCTCGATGCTTAGAGGAGGATTTCCCTCTTCCTTTCCTTCTTTTTTCCCAAACTGATTTAGTATCATCTTTCCAGTTCTTATATTCCTGGTAATCAGTCAATTTTGGGCATGTTGATCCAGTTGATTATTTGTCTTCACAGTGATATGGCTTTGGTGGGATAAGCCTATTCAGGTGTGTAGTTTTCACACAGAAAAGTAGCCTTTCTTCCTCTGGAGTTTGCTCCTTACCTGGTGACAGCCAACAGGTATGTCATGCAATATAAGTGGGAGCAGACTCAGGTTGCTGCAGGCAAGGGTTTTGGCAGCAGGAATGATACCGTGGATGGGCTACAGGACAGAAAAGCTCCTAGGTTTTGTCCTTTGCCTTCCCTTCACCCATAAAGGAAGGCACTTAAGGAGAACAGCAAGAACTATGCAATAGAGCTGGTCTGAGTTTGGTCTTGATGCTTCTGGCAATGCCAAAGTGGTATAAACAGAATAAGCCTGCCCAGAAATGGACTTGGTTTGAACATTCAGCAGCGTTTTCTGCCTTTTATTTTTTTCTTAAATAAACGGTGCCATAACTTTGATTGTAAAAGAGCTGTCTTTTTAGATTAATGATCTGGCCGCAGCCACATTTTTTTCCAGTAACAACTGTTCCAGCAGTAAATAAAACACTTGTAAGACAGGAACAAATCTCATTTTAGGCTGGGATGTTTATCTAAAGTAACCTTGGTCTGCCAGAGGTATGATCTGTAGTATACTTAGGGCAACACAGTGTTTGATCTCTTGCCTGAGAAATCATTTCTTGTAGCACCTTGTTTGCAGCAAAGGGTAAACTGCTTCCTGGCTTGTGCTAAGAACATGGTTCAATCTCACAAATAAATTGAGCATTACCTTCTTTTAAATATAGAGCTTTAGAATAGTCTGAAAAGAACAAAATTACAGAGCACACCTATGACCTGCCCTCTGTCCTTGCTCAAGTCAGACTTTTATATCCTTTTTCTCAGAGACTGTGACATACCAAGGCTATTTTTATAGAACACCTCATTATACGACCGAGAAAATTTCTAAAATGTGTTTAAGTAAAATCATAAATACTTTTCAAATCAACAGTTATTATTCTGGCCACGTGAGAGCAAGCTTCTATTTCCCCCTAATATTGTTGATCTCTTGCATTGCTGCACTATTTTCTGTTCCTCAACTGTAAAACAATGATAATGAGAAAAGAAATTGTGGTCCATTAAATAAAATCAATTCTATTTCAATGGGGCTGTAAGATGACAAAGGGGCTTTTTTGCGGTCTATTTTTTTTTTTAGCTCAATCTTTATTTGTCAAACACTTTTGCCAGACAAAGACACATATGATCAAGAAAAAGAAATGCTGATGTTACTGGAAGTTGATATTAAACCCACTAATGCCATTGTCTGGGTTTCTAAGAAGTTGACCAGTGCAAAGTTAATCTCTTAAGAAGATCAGTCCAAAGCAAAAACCTCAAGTATGTCTTTATTTTGCTTTCTTTATTTTTAGATAAAATTAAAAAAAAAA